>OY744477.1:142273774-142326505 GCA_963556175.1 Tipula confusa | reverse complement strand
TTTATCATATCAATAGCAGAAGCATACAAATTATTACATTTTTGGAAGCTGGAAAATGATGAAGAGAAGGATGAAACAGCTAATAATGAGAGCGAGCAACATTACAAAAATACTGTCACGCGAGATAACTCTGGAAAGTTTATATAGTGGAATTGCCATTTCGGGAATCTCATATACAACTGGGAAAATCAGATTTATTATCATACTAGTTGTTACTGTAAAAGGCATCCAGAATTAAAACAAAGAACAATGTCTGCAGTTTGATGACGATCATTATGTTAAAATACTTGGACTTTATTGGCATTCATTTTCAGAATTCAAGTTCATTTGGAGCTACCATCATCAAAGAAGATTACGAAACCAAGTGTAATTTCAGAGGTAGCAACTATATTCGAACCAATTGGTTTAGTGTAGTCTATTGCAATCATTGGGGAAATGTTCTTGCAAAAGCTGTGGAAATTTAAATTAAATTAAGATGAGAGTCTACCGGCCAGTTACCACACTTATTAGAACTCATTTCAGCAAGAAATGATAAAATTAAAAAACTGTTTAATAACATTACTAAGCCAAATGACATTAGACTCCATCGTTTCACAGACGCAAGCGAAAAGCCTTTTGGTGCAGTAATTTATCCATATTACACTGGATAATATCATCTGAAAATTGGAAAACTTTTGTTGCAAACCGTGTGGCCAACATTCAACTGCATTCTGATGCTGTAAAATGGTTCCATTTACTTATTTCTTCGTTATTTTGGTGGCATGGACAAGATTATTTGCGAAATGTGAATTCAAAATGGAACATGGGAACACTGTTCGACGTCAAAAACACAGCAAATAGTGAGTTATATGATGTAAAATTACTCGAGGCTCGGAAACAAATATTAGCTGCTACAGTTGATTCTGAATGTGATATGCTTGACCAAATTGACTCTAAAAATTCCTTTACGAGAGTAAATCACGCAATGGCTTACGAGAAAAGATTAAACAGTGTTGACCACAGCTGAAATCGAAAATGGACTAAGTGCAATCTTGCGGTTCAATCTAAATGTTTTCCAATCAACGAGATAATTTTAGAATTCAAAATGCCTCATTAAAATTACTTTAAAAGAATAGGATGCCGTGCAGAATATTGCATATTCTTCATGGCATCCCATTCTTTTGCCAGAATCGCATTTTTTTACAATTACCTTATGAACATTTCTTCACAGAAAGCATTTACATGTGGGTTTTCAGGCTTAAGTTGTGGCAGAAAGGCAGAGTTATTGGCTTATATCCGGTAGACAATTAGCAAATGAGTGTGCCACGAATGTGTTGTATGCAGCAGAGCAAAACCATGATTGTAATAAACCATGATTGTAACAACAAATGGCGTATCTTCTTAAAGAAAGAGTGAATCCAGTACCACCATTTTTTAAAAGTGGTATCAATTACGCTGGACTATTTTATGTCCATTACAAAATTCGAGGAAAAATTCAATCAACGACGTACCTGGCAATCTTTATCTGCCTGGTAAATGAAGCAGTTCATTTGAAACTTGCATCTGATCTGACCTCAGCATCATTAATTGGTGCTTTGAAAAAGTTCATAGCCTCTTGAAGCGTTTGTAAATAAGTCTGGTCAGATAATGGAAGAAATTTCATGAAGAAATTCAATTAAAAAATTGTCTGCAAAATAATAAATCAATGGTTTATCAGCCTGAAATAATTTGATAGTAGCTGTAAATCTTTAATATTCTTTCAGACAAATTAGAGACTATAGTTTCTAGTCAATCGATAAAAATGTAATTTCCATATAGTATATTATTCAAGATCGTTATCTAATACTCGTTGACACACATAAAAACAGCATATATCGTTTTATGTAAACAAGTCAAAATATTCAATCAGTCTGAAGAAACGGTTGAGAGATATGCACACGCGAATATGGCAATTGACCCATTAGTTGAGTCTGTTGCGACAGTTTATATCGATGACATCTCTTACATTCGTGAATTACGTTCTTGACAAGAGCTCTGACTCTTATAATTTGAAATATTTTCCTGATGTGCGCTAACATTAATGCTGGATCCGCATTAAGTAGTTCTAAATGAATTTTTAGAACCAATTTTTTTGTCAGCTCTCATGATTTCCCGGGAGAATTATGGGGTGCTTCATATCGTAACTTATATCTGCATTTTCTAGTCGTCCTTTCACTCTCAGGGTTCTAGTTTTATCTAAAAATGGGTAAAAATTAATATATTTACTTTCGATTAATTGGTTCTCTGAGTTCAACAGCTTAAATTCGTTAGAAAATGTTTCGTATTGGACGTAGCGTAAAATAAATTGTTCGGTCCTTGTTAGTTGGTCGATCGAAATACCACGAGACTCCTTTTCGATAGTGTTCCTATTGTAAATACGGAACCATCTTTTTATTCCGGCTATAATCCTTAAAATTGTTCCATATTTTGATACTCTGCTGAATAACAGAGTCAATAGCTAGTTTCGATCATTTATAGTCGCATAACTGACTGTCACACCTTCAGTTAATTCTGCAGTAATGTCTATGACAATTTATTGATTAGGAAATGCTATTGGATTGCATTGCAGCCAATTGGGACCCCGTCACCACAGTTTACAATCCTTGATGTCGCTGGATGATACTCCCCGAGATGCGCATTCAGCAGGATTTTTGTGAGGGCACGTGCAACCATTGGTTTCTGCTCGCGTATGACAATATATGACTTGTTCTGTTTGCTATTAGGCCATGATTTCAACAAACAATTAATAAATCAGTGTATAAAAATATTTGAGGGTTGGATTCAAACTCTAGTGATTTCAATGTTGATTGCAGTAATTTAACTAACAGTCCGGCGGCACATATTTCAAGCTTTGTGGTATCGTAATGGTTTTTATGGGTGCTACCTTCGATTTTGCTACTATTATTATCACTTTTACATCACCCTGTGGTAGAAGTACCGTTGCATACAAAACTGCTGCGTATGCGTCCTTTGACGCATCAGAAAAGCCGTGGATTTCAAGAATATAAGAGTTGGATGTATGTAGTCTTCAATCATATTTAGTTCTTGCCTAAAATTTAGCCAAATATTTCAAATTGATGGTGGAAGCTAGTCGTCCCATTCAAGTTTTTCAACCCATAGTTGCTGGAATAGCATTTTTGCGGCGACTGTCACCGGTTTAAGCCAACCCATAGGGTCGAAAAGCTTTGATGCCTCAGAAAGTAGATGTCGTTAGACTCTCTTTTATTGAAAGTTGGATCAGCCAATGGTAATGATTCAACAAATTCGAGTGGCATATTAAATGTCTTAGATGGTAAATTTCAGGTAATAGCCAGTATGATCAAAGCTGCTACTTCTATGACAAATGAATGATTTATTCTTGATCTTAGTTCTATCTTTGTAACGCCTCTTGAACAATCCGGCCCTTGCTCCGTTAATTGTTTAAATTAGCATTCTTGAATTTAATCTAATGATGTATAGCATATGACTCTGTTATGAAAGACCTTGTTGCCCCAGAATTAAGTAGCCCTCTAATTTCTTGCCATTTGTTGCTATTATCTTTTATTTGGATCACTACTGCTGGTAATTGAAACATTTTTCTTTTTTTTTAAAATTCTCTAATTTGGTCGATGCGCACCCAGGACAATTTTTGATATTCATATAATTTATGACTTTTACCATTGGAAAGTATACATGGATACTATAAGGAAACATGAAGAGTCCTTACAGATTTTTGCTGCTTAAAGACAGTCTTATTTTCTACCGGTGCTTCAACTAACGAATCCATTCTTCGAATAAGGAAATCTAAAAATGTTTGGAGTGGTGAAAAAATCTTTGTCCGCTGTGTCATATTTCCAAAGACGCCTTGATTCATCATCCAACTGTAGCACTATATGGATGAACCAAAGATCACGTGATTCTGTTTCATTTACCAAGGTCTTCAATCACCAAACTACTTCGTCTAAGTTATCAATAACCGGAGCGATCATCGCAGAATTGACCTTGGTAATTTTTGGATGACAATTGACTTCTTCTTGTCATAACGTTTCACTGAACGTTGGAAAGCCTCTACATAACTAGCATTATCAACTCATTTTTTTAAATGCCCAATTAGAAGAATGAAAGGCATTTTTGTGGCACTCTCAAAAAGTATTTAGTTTGGAGGCGTCGTTTTTTAGTATTCTTGAAGATAAAGGGTGTTTACAAAATTTGGTTTAGAATACATAAAACTCTAAGATATTTAGATCGGAGGATCTTGTAGACCAATGAATTGGACCATTTCTGAAGATTGTTAAAGTTTGTTATGCCATCTCTTGTGAATTGAGAGTACGTTTCACAAAACTATCATTGTCAAAATGCCTTTCAAACTCTAACCATTTAAGGTGGTTTATCTGTAATATTTCTGGAACGGGTGTTGTTCTGGTATTGTTGAAGAGGTATTGATGAAGATGTATTGATGATTGACATTCATTTTATATGGTTTTGTTGTTTTATTACTAATTATTTCTTCATCGACATCCAAATGATTTGGTGAAACTGAATGGGGCCCCGCCGTTGATTTAATTACGTTATCTCGGCAGACTTCTATCAAAATCTATGCATATTTGTAAATAATTTTGTGTCGATGGTGATGCTCAACCACCTCAAAACCCGTAAACAAAATGGATATCAATGTACTCCTCACCTGAGAGGAGTGTGTCATCATAATATTATTTTTTTTAAATAACTTAGAATTTTTTATTCAAAACACTGACGTGCACTCCTGATAATGATATGCTGTGCCTTTAGAGCTTCTGCTACGCTGAGGTACGGTGTTTGAATTTGAGATTTGTTCGTTGAACACCTGATTATTTAGTTCTTCTAGGGTGTTTGATCGGTGACGTTGATTTGTTGGCCACTCCTTTTCGTGCATTAACCAACTCGGGTCATTCCACCACAATTCGAAATGCTGCAATTTTTCTGGTTTGAGACCCCGGGAGGCGCAATCAGCTGAATTGTCTTGGTATTCTACATGACTAAATTTTGACCTCCTAAAATGAGTTAAAATCTCACTAGTCCTATTACCGACAAATGGGTTCCACTTACTTGGGCTTGAATTTAGCCAGTCCAACACTATTGTTGTGTCGGTCCATGCATTTATTTTAATGATTTGGCTTTTCAGTGCTTCATTAACACTTTAGAGGCATCGCAGAATCCGTGAAGTACGATTTTACTTTCACATATGGTGTTTAAATATCTTGATATTCAGTTAGTTTCGGCATGGATTAGATTGTTTCTCAATCGTATCTAGTCGTTTAGCAAATTTGTTGGTAGTTGGTTGTCCCAGTTTAGATTTTCGGCCCACAACGACTGTCTGAAGATTTTTATGACTATTATTGTATGCGCGATCCATCCTAGTGGATTGAATAAGAGGCTGGCTTCATATAGGATGCTTCTTTTGGTCGTGCTTAGCTGATTGTTCAAACTGGATTTGAATTGAAAACAATCAGTTACAGGATTCCTTTGAAGTTCTAATACTTTGGTATAATTACTCGTGTAATCTTTGATTTCTAAAATACTTGGTCTATCAATTGGTTGGATTATATCACTGAGTGTTGTTTCGTTAGATAACCATTTTCGGAGGTGAAACTTGGACTTCGATAGAATATATTTGATTTCGGTTTTAGTTGTTCAGCTTCATGTAGAGTGTCGGGTTCTGTTAATAAATCGTCGACATACATGTCTGTCTGGTTAATTCAGCTACTTGAAGAAATTTGTCAGTATAGGTGTTTGCTGCTGCTATGACTGCTCTTGTAGCTAAGTAACTTGCACTGGCTGTGCCGTAGGTAACCGTTTGCAGTTCGTATGTTTGAAATAGTTTGGTTAAATCATCTCGCCATATTATTAATAATAAACCGAGACAATATTTGGTATAAACTACATCGCATGGACGGTCCAATCGCTAAGCAATCATTCAATGATTTACCGGAGGTGGTTTTCGAGGAACCATCAAAAACGACCCTCAATTTTGTTATGCTGCTTGTGTTTTTGATGACACCGTGATGTGATAAATAATAATGTGGTTGATTGTCCCTTTGGCTTAACTCTGCCTCTTTCATATGCCCTAAAGTTAAGTATTCGTGCATAAAGTTTTTGTAAAGTTTAGCAAAGCTAAAGTTTTCTAGCGAATCTTCACTCAATGGAATGAATTCTCTGTACGGTTGTTTTATAGGAATCACTTAATGCAGATGGTGGGTGTTTGAAAATAAGGGCTATTTTGATTTGGCCAGAATCATCTATACAGTTTTAGTATTATTAAAGGTTTTTTCACATATTTCTCCTTCTTCCGTTAAGGTACGCATTTTATCTTCTACATTTTCTGTCTCCCAACATCTTCGTAATAAGTTATCTAGATTTTCTTCGTAATTGTCAACTTTGATTGGGATAGATTGTTTTGGTGATGTGATACTCGTTTTTCAGGATATTATATAATCTAGCTTGATGTTTTGGAGAATTAACTCGCCCTCTGTTTTGGAGAATTAACTCGCTCTCTGTTGTAATCTTCCCATCGGTTAATATGTCAAAGAAACTATCTGCATCAATTATTATAATATCTCGGAGGTTTTGTGAAACTGTAGATCGGCTAACTCATACTGCTGGAAATCATTTCTTTTAATATGTTCGGCTATCGATTGCTGTTTGGCAGTCAGCTTTGGGAATACAAAGACGTTTATCTCAAGTATTGGTTTCATTTTGTTCCATGATCTCATTTGTAACACGATAAAGCACCCTTTGTATATCCATTCGTAGTTTCACCGATCCCCGATATCGCCAGTTTAGCATTGCTTTGTTTTAACTTTAATTTTGACGCCCATTTTTCGAAGAGAAACGAACCCTGGGACCCTGAATCCAATAAAATTCGGCATAGTTGGTAACGGTTGTTCACATCTGCAACCTTTACTAACGCAGTAGATGGTACGGCACTTCCGAAATGGTTGGTTGTGATGGTGCAAACCTGATGATTAGAGTTAGCTTGCTTTTCTTCATTCGGTTGTATATTGGATATAGGTATGGTTGATTGAGTTTTGATATATTTGCGTGCAGTAGTGTGTGGTGTTTTCTATTGCATTCACGACATCGAAACTTAGATTTGCACATATTGCCGAACTTTAAAATATGCCTATACTCGTTATGTTTTAAATGTCAAAATTGTTAAATGTTTTACGAATCATACTGTTTCTTTTTAAATATAGACATATAAAAGTGACACTTTACGATATATAAATTATATCGCGTCTCAAGGAAATGAAACATATCCGTAACGGATAATAATCAAAAATCGTTTAAATCGCAAACAATTTATGTTTTATAATCACTAAATGATGAGATGACATATTACACGACTGTATTGAATTAATGAAGTTAGATATACACTTTTCAAAAATGGGCATGACATGTAAATATTTTTCCAAACGATGATTTTTTATGTCACAAATAATTTAGCCAAAATCAAATTAAATGAAAAATCTTTACATCAACAAATGTTTTTCTTTTTTTTTCCATTTTGCGATCATTAAAAATTTATAATTTTCCTCGTTTCTGTAACACAACAACAACAGTATACTCATACACACGCATATACAAAGTAAAATGTTGGCCGTATTATGTATTTGGTAAAATATTTATTAGGGCTAGAATTTTGTTTTTCTTTGGGTACAACAAAAAAATAAAAAAATAAAAAAAAATTGAGGAAAATTTTCTGTATTTTGTTATCTTCGGAAGGGAAATTCTTATTATATGAGCAAGGCATTTTATAACTGCTGGTAAATGATAATAAAATAATAACAAAATGAAAATGAAAAAGCTAAAAAGCTTTTAAAGATTTTCATTTCTTTCTTTGTTGCTTTAAATATTTAATTTTTTTTTTCGGATTAGTTCTAATTATTAATTGGTTCTGCTTTATCTGTATATACTATGTTCAAATGAAAATATGTTGAAACATATTTTGAAGGCCATTTGTCAAAGAAATCATATCGTTGAGATAATTGTATATTGAAATGATATCCTTGTGGACAGGATTAAAGAGTTCTGATGATTAGATGCTTGCACAATACGGCATAATACTTATAATATAATTGCTTTTAAATCTGGACATAATATAAAGCCAGTAATGATTCAGTCAACAATTCGTCTGAGCTTAAAGCCTACAAAATTTTGTTTATTTACAGGTAACAATGTACCATTTGATATATACATTTTCTAAATGAATCCATTTTAGACTATACACATAACACTACTATTAATACTCCATAATTTCACGACAACATCGACTTGGATGTGCACACTTTTCAGTCTAAGCGATAAGAGTAATTATCAAATTTTACTGGCCACTATTAGTATATTCTATGTTTTCGATTTTGGCCTTCGTTTTGTATTTGTCAACCAGAAGAAGCACATTCATGCTCTACTCCACTCGATATTATGTGGATGCTACAGTACCTCCTTTCTAGTAAAAAACTAAAATTAAGAAAAAAATGGTGGATTTTTATGTGGTAATGCGGACAGATTTATGTGTTCGTGTGATAGGTCGACGTTCAGCACCACACAGTATACCATACGCGGGTTTTAAACTGTCTATTGAAATCAACTGTAGTTTGTCTTTGATCGAGACAATGAAGTGCTTTTGCAGTCGACTAACCACTTTGTATGGACCTTCATTCGGGAGTTGTAAACCAGTTTGAACTTCATCAATCCTCACGAAAACAAAGTCACAGTTGTCCAATGCCTTAGGGACAAATATGTCACTTTGCTTGGATTGACGAGTTAGCGTTGGCGTTGGAATTATATCCCACATTGTGGTGCGCAGGTGGTCGACTACTATGTCTTGTGTGGGTAACAGTGGAAGAGGATTTTTGACAAAGAACTCACCAAGCAGTTTGATGGTTTGTCCGTAAATCAATTCAGCTGGTGAGCACTTTATATTTACTTTCACGGTAGCTTGGATTCCTAGTAAGACGATTGGAAATGCTCCAATTAACGGTATTGCCTCTGGATTTGAGAGCAGCTTTAAGCTGTCTATGGAAGCGTTCAACCATGTGATTTGCTTGAGGATGATATGATGTTGTTTGTATTCAATGTGAGCCTAAAAGTTTTGTTAACTCAGTGAATAATTTAGACTCGTATTGCGTTCCTAGATCGATAGTGATCTTGCTAGGAACAGCGAATCGGGAAACGTAATTGTGTACAAACGTCGTTGCGATGGTTGTGGCAGTCATATTGGTCATGCAATAAGCTTCAGGTCAGCGAATCAATCGACACAAGTTATAGAATACAATAATATCCTTTGGATGGTGGAAGTGGTCCCACGATATCCAAGTGAATATGCTTGAATCGACCTGGTGGCATAAAGAATTGCCCGAAAGGCAATTTTGTATGCCACTGAAGTTTCGATCGATGGCAGCTTAAACAAGGTTGCGCCATTGGGCCACGTCTTTGTTTATGCTGGGCCAAAAATATCGAGTAGTAATCAATTTACGTTTGAAACGGATACCTGGATTGGAAAGATTGTGCAGAGTATCAAAACCGATGCGGCGTAGAGGCTCGGCGATGTATGGGAGATTGATGTCCGTCGATGTTTTGCAGTATATTTGCATACTTGAAAGTTTCAAAAAGCTCTAGTTTCGTGGTAGAACTAGCGTGACGTCCTGAACCAGAAAATAAATTCTGAAGTTCTAAGTCTGCTTTTTGTGCTTCAATGATTGTTTGTAAGTTGAAGTGGATTTCAACTTCCGCAGTTTCCAATTCGGTTATGCGATAGTTTCTTGGAGAAAACTCCCAGTGGCTCCCAATATTTGCTATTGAGCTGTTATAGAACTGGTCCAACGGCCGTGTTTGATGCATCAGTTGTGATGCTAAGCTTTCGGTAAGAGGATGAGCCAATAAGTAACATTAACCAATTCATCTTTAATATGCGTGAACGCGTGTTTGCATTCTAAAAGCCAAGAGAAATTCTTTGGTGTTTTGGACTTTTTGAGTAAAGCTGCTAGGTGGGTATGAATTGGCGCAAGTGTTTCCGCGAGTTTTCGTATAATTTGGTGGTAATAGTTGACCATGCCGATTAACTGCTGAACTCCTTTGATTGACTTTGGAGCTGGGAACTCTCTAATGGCGTAAATACGTTCTTAGGACGGCAAAATACCATTAGGAGTTATTCTGTGGCTTTTGATTGAATTTGAAAATGGTGTCGTGATTAAAGGGTAATATGACCAAAAGGCTCAACTACATTAAAACTATCGACCGCACTGTACACGCGGAAGATATCAAAGTACGAATTAATAATGAAGAACGTTATCGCAACGAGTTCATTGAGCTAGAAAACGAGATCGTTACTATGGACCACAATAAAGATATGGATTTAGATTTCGAAATAACTATACTACAAAGTCAAAGCTGGACTGAATCTAGCATTAAGATCAAAAGGAGAACGAGCAAGCTCCATAAACGACATGCAAATGGATGCTTCACTTTTGGCTGGCCACATGGAAGTGACATTGCCAAAAATATCACTTCCTCAATTGTCGGGAAAATATACCGAGTGGCAATCATTCCATGACCTATTTTGCTCCACGATACATGATAACCAAAAATTAAATCCTTCTCAGAAACTACAATATTTAAAGGGATCACTGAAAGATGAAGCACGCATTTTAGCATTACGAGAACAATATTATCGACCAAAACACACAATATACGCCTTTATTCTATTCCGACTCTCAATCACTTCTTCGATTTATTAAACAATAGAGTGGATGCTCTTGAATCTTTCAAAAAATAGACCTTCGCAATCATCAACAACACAGACCAAGCACAAAATTAATAGTCATGTTATTTCAGGAGTAAAGAACTATGTTCTTTAAGTCCTACAGAGTAGTATAGATTATTCAAATGTGCCAAATTCAAGGAAGTGCCACTAAATGAACGCAAAATGGCAATACAAAAGGAAGGAAGGCGCTTTAATTGTTTCAATGATAATCACAATGTGTATACTTGCAAGTCTAAATGTCGATGCAGGGAATGTAACAGAAACCACCATATTCTTCTTCATAAAAGTAAATCAAATTCTAGCAACAAGAAGTGTGATGATTCAGGAAGTCAACCAAAGGAGCTTGAATCAGCAAGCTATACTACAAATATCCAGGGATTTTCACTTCTACCAACCGCTTTAGTATGCGTAGTTGATGGATATGGTCGGCAACAAAAATTTTGCGTACTACTTGATTCAGGTTCACAAGAATCATTCATTACTAAACACTGTGCTCAAAGATCGGCGCCATAACCAACGGGTACACAAAAGGAATTGTAACATTATCAATATCACTTTAGAATAAATATGATTCATGTCTACATTTAGAGACATATGTCCTTCCAAAACTTACATCAAAACAACCTCCAGCAACACAATTAATAGATTTGAGCTACTTAAACAAATTTGAACTTGCTGTCCCAGACTTTTATAAAGGAATTTCGATATTATAATAGAAGATAAAGTTACCACTGGTAGAATCATTTAACAAAACACCCTATTATGTTGGGTAATTGCAGGAGGATCTAGAGACGTGTAGATGACACAATTACGCACCATTATTTTTAGCAAACAAGAAGAAACCACTCTTGATAGTATGCTACGTAAGTTCTGCAGAATTGAGACAATTGAAACAGATAGTTTGTGTTACTCTCAGGAGGAAAAATTCTGTGAAGATTATTCCAAAGAAACCACCAAAACGATCAATTACGGATTTGTAGTGCGGTTGCCATTTAAGTTCTCGCCATCTTACTTAGGAGAGTCATTTAAACCAGCAGTACAACGAATGTATGCAATGGAGAAACGATTTTTAAGAGATCCACAGTTTGCTTCGCAATTCAAAGAATTTATGTTTGAATATATACAACTAGGACATATGAAACCAATAACTGAAAATCAAACCAGATTGAGCGAATACTACCTACGATACCACGGCGTCATTAAGAATTCCAGCAGCACTAGTAAATTAAGAGTAGTTTTTGACGGTTCAAATAAAACTAATAAGGGAATATCATTGAATGACTGCCTTGCTGTTGGTGTCAGCCGAGGATACAAGATATCAAAGAATATTATGGAGAGAAAAAGCAGATGCACCTTTTACCACCTATGCGCTTCAAATCGGTTTAAATATATTAAAAATAGAAGAAATTACCTATGTAAAACTATTGGGATTAATATGGAACCCAAAAACCAACTGCTTTCAATTTAAAGTGAACACAAACGAGCAACCAGTTTTAAGCAATAGAGAAATTCTTTCAGAAGCAAGTCGGCTATTTGACCCATTAGGATGACTTGCTCTAGTGACAGTTGCAATAAAAATATATTTTTAAGCTCTATGGTCACATAATCTTGCTTGGGATGACTCTTTATCAAAGGACTTGGCAACAACTTGGTTAAATATACGCAAAATCTACCACAGATAGAAAATACAACTTTTGAAAGGTATATAAATTTAGGAGTGGGCAACAAAATGGATCTATATAGCTTCTCCGTTGCTTCAAAACACGCATATTCAGTGGTGGTGTGTGGTTAAATAATTCAGCCAAATAGAGATACAGTAATTAAATTGTTATCTTCAAAAACCAAAGTGGCTCCCATCAAGCAAGTTTCCATACCCAGACTTAAGCTATGTGGAGCATAGCTCAAGTCTGTTATATTTTACTAGACTACTTACAATGGTTAAAAATGCATTAGAAGTTGAAGTAAATGAGATCGTTGGTTGGACGGATTTCAAATTTAGACTGGCTGTCAGCGCGCATCCATCCAAATGGAGTACATTTGTTGGTAATAGGACCGGTGAAATTCTCACCAGCATGAATAGGTCACAGTGGATTTCAAATGACAATCCAGCTGATTATGCCTCAAGAGTAGTTGATCCTGAACTACTGATGACTCCAAAAATTTGGCCAGCCAACCCGATATATATGCCTCATACAGTTGAAGAGCTGCGGAGTCAATCGTTTATCACCGAAGTATTCCAACCAAATATTTTGGATCAATTAATCGAAAAATTATCAAGTTTTAGCACAATAGTTCGAGTTCTTACCTTTATATTTCGATTCATCAACCTAAAACTAAAACGAATAAACCAAGCTCTCGCCATATTTGCTCTGTTCCGAAGTGCAAAAACCTCAACAGCTTGACATGAAGCTAATCGCAGCCAATAAAAAATTATTACCATCCAATCGATTAAAATATCTCAACCCGTTCTTCGACCAAGCAGGTCTCCTACGAGTTGGAGGTAGAATATCAAATGCGGCAATTACCTATGAAATTAAACATTCATTGATATTGCCAGCAAAGGAAACTGAATTATTGACTGAATTATTAGTAGGAGAGCATCATTTGAGAAACTTGCACACTGGACCTACACTTATGATGGCAACATTGCGTAGAAAATATTGGATCTTAAGTGGCAGAAATGTAATCCGAAAAATACTTCACAGCTGCGTCAAATTTATCATGGCCTACCTTCCCACGCAAAGAATTGAGAAATAAAACCATTTTATAAAGTTAGAGTGGATTACGCAGTACATATTGAGTTCGTTTCTGACCTTACCACGGACGCTTATCTCGCTGACCTCCGCAGATTTATAGCTCGAAGAGGAACTCCAAAAGAAATCACAAGCGATAACGGAACCAACTTTAGTCGCAGTCATTTATGCGACTTTTTCAAATTCTTGCGTAAAAATGTTAATATTTCTTCTAATTTTTTATTAACAGACGAAATGTTATTCCGATTTATTCCGCCAAGTTCACCATATTTTGGAGGTCTATGAGAAGCTGCGGTCAAAAGCGCAAAGTATCATATACGAAGAGTCACTGATGGACATACACTCACGATAGAAGAAATGATCCCTTTACTGACTGAAGTGGAGACAATGCTAAATTCACGGTCCATTTGTATCTTATCAAGCTCTGATATTGACTATCTAACTCCAAGTCACTTCTTAATTGGTCGTGCTATCACTCAACTTCCAGAATAGAATGGTACAAAACTTTCATCTCGCAATTTAAAGTTTCTCAAGTTACAGAAAATAATAATGGTATAAGGATAACTTTGGAACATTATAACTGTTTACTGCACCTTCTAAAGATAAGTATCATAAAAGTATCATACGTTTGAATCGTTGCTCACCCTATGTTTGGTCGTATGATCACAACTGAGAGTAAATTGCACCTTGTTAGAAAATCTTTGGGATTGTGTCTATACAAATGTGTTAAGTAATGTTAATCAAGTAGAAGAAGGAACATATCGTCGACAAAATTTAAAACTACTGTACATTTGCTGTTGTTGTTGTCTTATTTTAACACAATAGTAAAGTTTATTATTTAGTTTTTAACTTTTTTTTAATGTTTTGGAAAAAAAACTTAGAAAACTATATCTTAATACTGTAGTAGTAATAACAGTAATAATAATAATAACAGTAATATTGTCTTCATTTTCCTTTCTTTCGAAAGTGTAGTACATAATTTTAAAGAATCCAAAAACTTTCAAAATATTGCACATTTTGCATAATATTCAATAAATTTTCCATATTGTTAAGACTTTACTAGAGTACACACACAGTAAAAATGAAAAGTGGGGTCTTGGTGGGTTTTTCTTTTTTGTTTTACCAAACTTTTGTGTAAAGCATACATAAGGTTATATGTATATACATACTACATACACTGTACGGTACTGCATAATGAATTAAGAAATTTGTAAATTTTTAACATACAAGAAAGATTATTTCTCCAAGTTTTGTTTATGGTCAGGGTGCAATGGTGGTTTTGTTAAGAAACTGTATAATGCTTAGTATCATTTTATTTCTTTAAGAATTATGAGCGGTTAGTCACATGGAACTGAAATACATGGATTGTCTAATGGTGATTTATGTGTTGCAGCTACGTAATTATAATATAACCGCAAGTGAATTTTTTTGACTTGCACATAATTTTTTATTTTCACTTGTAAATATGAGTCATCAAATACAATTTTTACCAATAATTTTTATGTTTTAATAGAAGTGAAATGATCGCAAAATTCTTAAATTTTCTTATTGATTTTCACTTAGGCATCGCCATGTCGCACTGCAATTTTTTTATAATGTTAGAACCTATATAAACCGATTTATGCCATCGTGCGAAATTATATTGTATTTAATGCGTCGTTGAAATCTTCAATCAATTTATCATTAAATGAGGTTTAATGGCAGGTCCTACGATACATTGACTGTGCGTTTCCGTAAGCATAAATATGGTCTGACTGGAGATATTGCGAAAATGTATCGTCAGATACATGAAAATCAACGGGATTTACATAGGATCTGGTGGCGGAACAACACAACCTAGGATAATCGATTGTGTGTATAAAAAGTAAACTGAAAAATTTAAGCCCCTTCATTGATGTCGATGGCATTATTCGAGTTGGTGTTCGGTTGAGCCATGCAAACATTCCATATGACAACCTGCATCAAATTACCTAATTACCTAATGCTCATCCATTTACTCGATTGCTTGTTCGATATGAACATTTGAATTTATTAGACGCGCAGGCCCTTAATCTTTACAATCTAAGGCTATTATTTTGGATTATTAATGGGCGAAATATTTGCAGGAAAATAATGCAGGAGTTTATTTGATGCTGCCGAACTAAACCGCATTTTATCAATCAAATTATGGGTCAATCGCCCTGTCCTAGAGTTTCTCCGTGAAAAGTGCAAAGTATCAGTTGAAGTGGGTTGTGGGAATAGCTGCGCATATTCAATCGAAGAATTGGAAAATCTCGTGACTCAAATTGAGGCTTGTTTGAACTCGCGACCATTGACACCTATTTCTATTGATCCGTCGGATATGTCATGAACTCTAGGACAATTTTTGGATTGGGGAACCCTTAACACTGGTCCCAAATCCTACTCTTCTTCGTCTTAATTTTAATAAACTCTCACGGTTCCAGCGAATGCAGTACATGCTGCAGCATTTTTGGACTATATGGTCTCAGTAGTATTTAGGAGAATTGAAGTAACGCTGGAAATGGCTTTCTCCGTCAGAAGAAATTAAAGTTGAAGCGCTGGTTTTATAACAATATGATTGCATTCTTCCGTTACATCGGAATCTTGCCAGAGTTACTTAAATCTATCGTTGATGTTACTTAAATCCATCATTTCTGAGCTACTTCTGTCAGTTTAAAATGATAGAAAGCGCTTACTTTCTCTGGTAGTGGTTTAATACCCTATGGTATCACAAGATAAACCAAAAATTGAAGTTCTGATTATGCAAACTCGCCTTTAGCTGGATTGATGCATCGACTGAATTCATGCTACCATTTAAATATTGAACGTAGGTGCTTCTCATTTTGATTAATGTCTTTTGAAGAAATTGGTAGGTCATCTTTGTAAGTAAATACAAAATCGTATCCTCGCAGTACATGATGAATATGCCACTGAAAACTTTGTGCTGCGTTGTATAATCCGAGCGTCATATAATTAAATTCAAACAGTCCGAATGTTGTTATTATGGCTGTCTTGGGTATATCAGCTTCCTCAATTGGGATTTGGTGGAACGCCTTTAGGAGATCGATTTTCGAAAATTTTGTTTGTTGTATAATAAATATGTAAAACCTAGCAAGAAAGAGAAGGGGTACCGAGCATTTCCCAAATGCTTTGATGAGAGTTCTATTAGCGGCGAACAAACTGATAGTTGATTTTAATTCGGTTTTGTCGGTTGATGAAGGTGGAAGAACTGATATGTTCGCTTCACTATCTATTAAATATTTTTTTTTTTGAGTGATGATTCCAGAATATTATAGATTTATTTGATGATTATATTTCTTGACTAATTAATGATTGTTTTTTGATTGATGTTTAAATTTTAGTTGATGATTGATGGTTAAGTTTATTTAGAGATTTATGCTGAAGTTCAGTTTCAGATTGTGTTGTAGATATTTGAAACTGCCGATGTGCTCTCTATTCGTTTTTTGGAGTTGAAGAATTATTGTAGCATACACTTGTTGGCTGCTACACCATATTCCCGGTGGTACCAACAAGTAGTAGACTTTCTATCTTATTGGGAACGAGCTTTTACGCGATAATTTTTTAATTAACTTGACAGCTCCTCAACACGTTTTTCTAATACTGATATAGTTGTAATAGGCTCTGGTGACGGAACCGGTTGATTAATTGCTAGGCTGTGGTGAGGTAACTGGTTGATTAATTGCACTACAGTTTGCAGAATTAAAACATGTCGTTTAAATATTTTTGCAATCCAACTGCTCAAATACCGCTTCAGCAACTACAGCTAATTCACTTAATAAACCTTTTGCTGCTGCAACAATTGATCTGGCTTGCATTGGTAACTGGTTCATCCGTAACGTTTTGAGTAAATCATCGCTTATTTTTTCTTTTATTTTCTTTAGGTCATTAAAGAGATGTCAGGGCTTATTATCACCTAACTGTAGACCGGATGCTAATTTCTGAAACCTTTTTTGTTCGGATTCAGCAAAATTTTTGATAAATTCTTGTTTAGTATTTTCATATTTATAAGAGCTTCACGGGAACTGGTTCGTGATTATATCTGTTTTCTTCTCTCTGGATTATTCAGTAAGAAGTTTCATTTTGAATAGTCTGCTGTTTGGGAAGCTGTCATTTTGAAGATGTCATTTTTTGACATTTGACAAGTAAAAACTACGCCATTAGTAAAAATGGTACGATACACACTTCAACAACGCATTGAAAGTTTTAAAATTCACTACAAAAATGTTGAAAATTTTGCAGTCACATAGTTTGCAAGACTAAAGCATTTTTGGTCGTCGTAAAAAGTTTGAAAAATTTGAGCGGTTGGATTAAGTTAGTGATGTGAAGAATCGAAACCGTGTGCATCGCTCTAGAACAACTGGGAATATTGCTGCTGTAGCCTGTAGTGTTGAAAAAAACTCAGATTTGTCGATTCCTTGTCGAGCTTTGGAATTAAACATTCCACAATCGACATTACACCGTATTTTGCATAAAGACTTAGGTCTTAAGGCTTTTAAAGTTCAGTTAACACAAGAAATCAAGTCGGTCGATCACCATAAACGTCGTATCTTCGGTGATTGGGTCCTTCAAATGCATCAAAATGATCCGGATTTTCATCGAAAAATCATCTTCAGTGATGATGCCCATTTTCACCTGGGAGGTCAGATTTTAATCGAAAAATCATCTTCAGTGATGATGCCCATTTTCACCTTGGAGGCTACGTTAATAAGCAGAATTGTCGTATTTGGAGCCCAGAAAATCCAATATTTATTGTTTAAAATCCTCTTCATCCTCAACGTGTCACTGTTTGTTGTGGTTTTGGGGCTGGCGGTGTGATTGGAACTTACTTTTTTGAAAATGAGGCTGGTGCAACTGTTACGGTGAATAGATTGGCCTACCATTTTTTATGGCCGGAATTGGAAGATATTGATGTGGACGATGTTTATTTTAAGCAAGACGGCGCTATACGTGCCACACAAGCAACGAAACAATCCCAATTTTGCAAGAGAAGTTTCCTCACCGTGTTATTTCACGAAGAGGTGATCACAATTGGCCACCGAGATCTTGTGATTTAACACATTAAGGCTTTTTTCTTTAGGACCATGTGGAAGATAAGGTATGCCAATTCTCCACAATCGATGCAATACTTTAAAGATGGAATCCGTGAAGTTATCGAGGACATACAGCCGCAAATAAACATTCATTGATTTCTCTTAAAAAATACTCGTTTTTTTAAACATCAAAATGAAACCTCTTATTGGAAAACCCGTTATTATAGTGTAGGTAATCATGCTATTTTGTTAAAGGAGTTATCACAGGTCCAACCATTAGAATTTCATTTAATGGCGTTCCATTAGAAGTTCTAGAAGATCCAGCAAAAACCACGTGAAGTTTACTTTTTGTGCAATCCTGCTTCAAAACCCAATGATGAGGAAGGAATTAGTGGTGATGTGGGAGAATATTTAATAAAATTGGTATCAAAAGCTCCAATTGTTGATATTCTTTGATAAACGCCAATTAAATCAACTGAACTTTGTAATACAGAATAAGAAGCAGTTGAAAGAAACAGAAGTAGTCATGAATGGTTTTGTAATTGTTTTCGTTGGAGTATGCGGTTTGAAGCCTAAAACGGAATGTGAACCAAAATCCGCTAGAAATTTAATGTGAAATCGACTACCTTTGAACTTTATTCCCATACCTGCCTTCATTGTTTACCGTAATTTTAGGAACACTTTTTAGCAATATTGGTTGCAAGGTTATCTGATTAGTTATTTTATTGGAAGAGAAGTATAGATTCGGTTGCTGAATCAAATGTTTAATCTCCAAACCTATGTCAAATAAAAACGATTCGATTGCAAAAATGTCCATTGCCCTTTTATCAAGATAATACGTTAATTAGCAAATCGGTGGTTTCACTTTTTATTTAAATGAAATTTTTATGAAATTTTTAATGATTAGATGTTACTTCAAGCATATCTAAAATGTTAAAAATTGTGGTAATAATCACATGTTTGTTTTACTTTTGGCCGTATTTGCTGTAGTTTTCAATATCTATTTTATCGCCAGAATTCATAGACAATAGTAAAATTACAGCTCAATTTTTATATGGAACATAGCTGCCAAAAGTCTCTTTTTTCAAAATCGAATACGTTTGATTCTATCGGGCGTTGTCGATTCGGTCATAAATTTTGGAGGAATACAAATTTTATTCTCTCGAATGGTACCAATACACGTCAGTCCAACACTATTCAATCTTTGTGCAAATTCGGAACAAGCAAAAAACTTGTCATATGTCACGTTCCTATTGCTGTTGAAAAATAGTATGCACTTTCATATACAATATTCAATGCCAAACTTGCTCATCTTCGAAGTCCCTCATTTCCTAAATAAGATATTTCTTTCCATGGTTAGCTATTTGCACTATCACACATCCACTAGATTATCATTCTTTATTTGTCTAGTTTGGAAGAAATAAACTGTTTAAAATCCTGCCACGGAACGGTAAAAGCTGCTCGCTAACCATTAGGGTTTTCCTTAGGAACGTATATGATTTACCAAATTTGGGTTCCACGAAATGGAGCAAATTGGTCGTGATTGAAAGAATCATCGTGATTGAGTGATCTGGTTGATTTATCAACAAATCTACAGTATTGAAAAAAGAAGCATGAATCTTTTACATGTCATGCCAGTTCTGAACAAAATACTGCCAAACAAAGAATGCCAAAATTTGCGAAGATCCGAAATCACTGTTTGTTGACACAAGCGTTATTCAACATTTCATTGTCATCTGTTGGTTTCCTGTACTCTAATCTTGACATAATATTTCTTTTTCTAAGCCAAATGTCACTTTTTATAATTTTTATTTTACTGTGACGTCATTTGTCGACCGACATTTTCGGTTTCCATGTGGCTTCAAAATCGATCGTCCGACCGAATTGTTCGGTTTTATATCTCTATGTGACAATGCATCAATTCGCTAAAACTTCCCTGTTTACATTTAAAATATAAAGTGAGTCTATAAGACTCATCGCATGTTTTTGTGTTTGGTTTTTGAATATGGTCCCGTTAACTGTAAATTCAATACACCTAAAAATTTAACAAATAAAATTAAAATGAGTCTGCGGGAGCCAACCTTTACTGATTAGAGTTAAAGTTTCTGGTAATCGTGGTTTAGAATAGCTGATGCGCAAAGCTATATAGACAATCACCTTACTCAAAAATTAGACAGTGTTGTTGTATTCGATTACTGAAGATTTTGTAAATGTCAAAATTACGACATTAGAATAAATTTTAACAATCGTTTTGACGAATCCTTAACCTAGCTCTGACTTGTCAATCCCTCTAGCATGACTAGAAAATATATAAATGTACTATCACCATAAAAATTTACTATATATCCACGATTTTTCAGCATAACCCTTTGCTTTCGAAACGTATCAACATAATATTTTTTCGCATGCTTTCCCAAACTTATTTCCATGCTTCATGTATGTAATGTAAGTATATATGTAATTCTAGGAAACGGGTGAAGAAAACGTAAAACAAAAAAATTAAACTGTAATTAATCGTTTCCGATTATAAATCTTAGCTGGTAACGTACAACACGGCAACAAACAAAAAAATTATTTTCCAAATAAATTTCCATAAAATTTTTCATAATATGCTGATATGAGAGTGTGTGTGCGTTATCATAATTTTTATTATGTGTTACATTGTTATACAAGTTATCAAAATCGGGGTTTTTAAACCACCAACCACCACAAAATATCGTTTTTGTATATATGTGTAGTTGGGAAATAGAAAAATGGTGTAAGCCTTGTACGAAACACCACCCGCAATATTTTCGAATTTACACATAAATAATTCGAAAATTACTTAATAAATTTTAATTTGCATAAAATATGTTGAGTTTTTTACAGTTTGGAAACTATTAATTTGTCGGATGTGTTTATGTAATAAATTATTATGTTATAATTATTGTGATGCGTCTGTTTTGTGGTTTAACGAAATGAGATCGACAGAATGTTTGATGTTTTCTCGTTTCATCGGTATTGTGTCAGTTGAGCTTATTTTGCCATAAATGCGGGTTTCAATCGATCGACTTTTATCTTTGATCAATACGATGAAATGTTTACTAAGCCGCCTTATCACTTTTTACGGACCTTCGTAGGGAGGTTGTAATTCTATGTGGACTTTGTCTGTTTTCTCAAAAAACAAACTGACATTTGTCTAATGTCTTAGGAAGAAATTAACTTGTGTACTTTGATGTGAGCCTGTTGGAATAAGATTTCTCATACTGTGCCGAAGTTGTCCAACTACTGTGTCATTGCTTGTTTCTTGTGAAAGAGGATGTTGAACGAAAAACTCGCTGAGAAGTTTAATTGTTTGTCCGTAGACAATTTCCACTGGTGAACACTTCTAATCTTCTTTGACATTCGTTCTTATACCCGCAATAGTATTATGGTAATTTCGGCACTTCAATTGAGTGTTTGACCTCATGCCATAAGTGCAACTTTGAGCTGTCGGGAAAGCGTTCGACTATGCCATTTGGTTTAGGGTTATACACCATAGTGTGTATACGATGTGAGCCGATAAGCTTTTTTAACTCTGTGCATAATTTTATTTTTGTTTAAACAAGGCCAAAAATATCGAGCAGAAATCAAATCACAACGAGTAGCACGGAATCTAGGATGCGAGGTGGAAACGTGGCGAATGTAGTGTGACATAATTCTTCTGCGGTGTACGGACGATTCTTCCCGGTTCTGGATTCACAAGTATTTTCTAAGCTCGCATTTTAAAAATTTCTAATGTCATGTTGGAATGACCTGGACTTCCGGAACCAGAAAGTAAACTTTGAAGTTCTAAGTTCACTTTTTGCGCCTTTGCGATCTTAATCAGATCATATAGTGTATTTTGAATTCGGCCGTTTCTTCTTGGATTTTTTTCCTGTGTGCTGATTCCTCCCACCTATTCATAGTTTTCTGGGGTTCACGATAGTGTGTCTGCGACCACGTTTTCGTCTTGTCTTGGATTACGTTCAGTTTTAGATTGAATTGTTCGAGTTAATGGTTTGCAATCGGTGTATACTGTGAATTCCCGACCCTCGACAAAATACCAAAAATGTTTTACTGCCTAAAATATTGCGAGTAGTTCTCAAACAAATGCAGAGTATCTTCTTGCGGCATCCGTGATTTTCTTTGTTTTATTGTAGTACCGCACCGACAGTTATATTTGATGCATCAGTTGTGATGCTGAGCCTTGAATCATTTATTTTATGGACTAACATTGTGGCTGTGGCTAATTTATGCTTTGCTGACAAAAATGCGGTTTGGCATTTTTCGGGTCAATAAAAATTCTTAGGTGTCCGGCTTTTTCACTAAAGCGGCCAATAATGGCCTATATATTGATGCTACTATTTCAGCGCGATTCAGTATGAATCGGTGGTAATAACAAATCATACTGACAAACCGTTGTATGCTTTTGACCGATGTTGGAGCTGGGCAATTTTTAATAGCATTCACTCGTGTGGAAGCCTCAAACACACATTTTGCGGCTCTAATGTGTATACCAAACTCCACTAACTTTTTGAATAGTTGATCTAAGTGTAGTTTGTGTTGTTCCTCATCTTTAGATCCGACTAGAATATCGTCGATATATAGACGAAGTCGAGTTCTCTGACGACGTCGTTCATGAAGCGTCATGAGCAATGGTATGAGATATGTTACGCTCTAACCAGATCTATTTTAGAGAAAATTTTGCATCCATGCGCGTGCATAGAGAAATTTTGAATGGGAGGAATCGGATATGGATCCGGTGTCCACGATAGTCTCCGCATGGTCTCCAATCGGTTTTTTTTCTGACCATGGGTAATGGGCAAGATACTGGAGATGCCGATGGTCGGCAAATTCCTAATTCTACCATATGTTGGAATTCCATGTATATAGGTTTATGTCGCTACTATGATGTACCACTTATGTTAAACCACGTTATGTTATATGATGTACCACGTTTTATTAAACTACCATGTTATGTTAAACTGGTATCTGATCAGCCAGAATATATTATACTCGAATAACTCGAATAAAGTTGAACAAAATTGTTTTTTTCTTTTATCTAAGCATATCTTCTAGAACCGCAGCCAATTCTGAGTAATAGGTCAGATTATAATATACTATTATGTTCCAGTTGTTATTTGTTAGTAGTAGCTTCTCAATGAGTGCCAAACATATGCCAGGGGTTCACTATTAAACTTTTTAATATTGAATGGTGGTGTGTACCTCAAACACATTGACTGCAATTATTAACATCAGTAGAGAGGCATCTTGGCAAGCGAGACCTTTTACCGTTCGGTTGTTTTATTCTTTTTTAGTGGTTTTGTCAGGTTTTAAATTTAAATTATCCTCATAGTATCTAATAGTTGGCTCTCGGTACTATTCACTTGGATCTTTGTTGTAAACTTGTTAAGTAATCTTTAGATCAAATTTTCCAAAATCCCTGCGCCATTTTCGAAAATAGATTACTGACCGTCGTATTGGTGCTATAATTCTGTTGTGTACTCTGGTTAGTTCATCAGCTTGGTATCTTTTCAGAAACTCGGAGAATTGTTTTTTAGTTAAAATAAAGCTGAAGCAAAAGGTTATTGTTCTTCTGATTTTAGGAGCCGAAAAAAACCTTGAGAATTCGAATAATTCTGGAATAAAATCCAAATTGGAGAGTAAGCATACTGGTTTTACCTCTTTCTTTGTAGCTTTTTCAGTTGGTTCAAGTTTTAGCATATAGTTGTTGTTTTAACCAACTCCGCGCTTTCCGCGCCAAAGTTGATTGATTCATAATTGTCGAGCATTCATTTCACGTGAGGCTACATTTCAGGGTTGTTCCTAAGATTTACGTGAAGCCACTGACTTGGTTACATGAGCGACTGAATTTCAGAGATCAGATTTGCTACAAAGGTTTTATATTTGCTAGATTTCTTTTTATCCACCGAATTGTGATAATCAAATCATTCTATGAGTAAATAACTGCGTATTCCAACTTTAATGGCTCTGAGAAATTTTTGAATAGTTTTGCTAGTAGTAGGGCACCACATAATTCAAGACTTGGCAACGAGATTATACTTGCAAATGCCGTTTCTGACGCCTCACTAAAACCATGGAGTCATGTTTCCTTGTTGTTTGTATTCTATCCATCGAGGTATGGTAATTTTTTTAATACCGGCTCCTGATAAGAAAGTCATCTACGTAAACATCTCTTAGCGTTGTTGAATCAACTGGATATTTTCAAGACAAGACTTCAGAAGCTAAATACGCCGCTGTTTTATTTCCATATGTAACTGTTTTAAGTTTAAACGTTTTGATTTCATATTTTGGTGCATCTCTCCATAGCAAGCGATGATACGTTTTATCATTTTTTATTGAAATTTGACATCTCTTCTATTTCTGCCTTGAAAACCAATTCAGGTTTTCTTCCCTTAATTATAAGATCGCTATTATGTCTTTTTAGTAATAGTGGACTTTAAGTCGTTTAAAGAAATGCCTGAAGTTTTTTGGCTGAGCCATCAAAAACGACTCATATTTTTATTGTTGTGCTTTCTTCTTTTTTTACGGCATGATGTGGTAGGTAATATGCAGCTTCTGACTCTTCCTCAGTTTATTTCATGCAAGTCAAGTTGTTGATTTTCTTGCAAAGCGCCTGTTTAGCCATTTTTCCCACCAATAGAACGAAAAAGTAAATAAACGAGATATGGTCTAGGCTTACTCGGGAAGACTGTGGATGGTCAGTGCATTGTACTTTTCAATTAATCGTAACATGTATATCTACCTGATAAAAAAACATGTTGCTCGAACCAGATAAATGGTCGGATATGGAATGACAAAATGAGCTTATAGGCATGACTGACAAAATCGCAATACCACGGTAGTTATCAACATCGCTTTTTCAAAACTGCCCGCAAGGACCAAAAACCCTCTCTCCCAAGACTTTCTTTCATTAAATAAAAAGCAATTGGCAATGCCAGGCTCGTCGCAAAATGCTTAAATAAAATATCGAGATAGTATAAACAATCTCAAACCTCGTCTACAAATAATTGTATATGTTTAAATTGAAAGTTGCGTGAAGTAGGTTACAAACTAATGAGTGGTGGTGCAATATCATCAGATGCCAAGAACTTGGCCAAGAAAATACATATATCCGGAGGAGAGCTGGTACTTAAGCTCTTAAAGGTCTAAGGTGAGAGAAATTAATAGACTTTCTGGAATTGACGAACCTCCTGAATAACTTCAGGATTTGTTGACAAGTCCTCCTCAATACTCAACATGTGATTGTTTTAAATTAGAAAATGAAAATAGCTCCAGTGCAGCTATTAAAAACGTGCGGAGATGATATATTGTTGCATATAGTATTGTACTAGGCAACGATCTGAAAACTGTAGATGATGAAAAACTGGTTGCTATATTGGCGAGGAGTGTTTGGCGGTATTGAAAAAAACACGAGTTCAACGTTAATTAAAATTCTCCTTGGTAAAACGGTGAACAAAAACATTGCTGTGCCATTATTCGCTGGATAAGACTTTTTGCTTGAGAGTAATACACATCAACTTTAAAGTAGGCATATTTCAATTGATCGAGTGATCACCCTTTCGGTATCAATTTCATATCCATAACCAGAGAGCCCAGACGGAAATGATTATCGTCAACAGCTCAGTTCAACACGCAGTTTCATCAACACCTGAGTCAAATTGTGTTAGCAATGAATCCAAAATTTCGGTTTAATGGTATGAATGAAACTTCACAAACTGAATGATGGTTTAGTACCGCATAAGGTTAAAAAAAATTGATTGATTCTTAGAAGTTGGAGAGCGTCATTATGCAAATACCCCTTCAAATATAAAAACTTTTGACCTGTACTTGATGGTCATAAATGATTGCCCAATCTATTATAATTAGCTGCGAATGAACTTATAATTAAAAAAAATAAGTACATGCAAGTCTTGGTAAATTTGCTCAAAATGGCTGACATTTTGTATTTCGGATTATTATTATTGTACATATATATCCGAACCAGGGGATCATTACATTTATTAAGCCTTTTATCTTTGCAGAAACTTGCAAATCGGACAAAACACAAGAATGTTGCAAATTCATATAGTGGCCATCGCAATTTTTCAAACACATAAACATACAAGTCATCACACCAAGCTCAGAATTAAACTTGAAACTTCACTCTAGCTCTTCCGGTAGTTTCCGCCATTCGTGATAACACGAGATGTTAAGCGACTCCTTTTACTTCGATTTGTTTGCTTCAAAATCTGATTTAAAACAATATTTTTGAGTCAGTCTTTAGATGACAAATAGTTTTACTGCTACTGTTTATTGATTTTGGTAAATCTCACTTATGTTCAAGTTGTATATTTGAACTCGTGAGTATTTACTATAGACTAACTACTAGATTACCGCGGGTGGGGTATTTTTCTTAAACCAAGATGGACAAAACAAAAATTGAAGTGTCAATCAACAAACAACTACCACCTCTACTACGTGTTCAACCTCATCGAGAAGTTAAACAACAAAGAGTGCACCACATCAAGAGAATTTGCAACATAAAAACGTCCACGCGACTAATATTATTAATATTTGGAATGATGCAAGTAATTTTTCCTCATACGACTTGTGAAACCATAGTAAGTCCATTGCCATCGGATGCCAGTATTTATTTCTATAATATGGGCATTGTTAACCTAATAGCATTAAGTTGGAAAATGATAGTAAATTACAACCTATCAGGATATTGGGAAGACATCAGTTCCATAGTTCTATATCAACCATCTAAATGTAACTTGTGGATGGGCAGGAAAGAACAAGCTGGAACTTTATGACGTCATCATACATCAGCTATACGAACAGATGCAGAAAATTATATCACAAAAGGAACTTCTCCTATCAATTAATAAGGATTAGTTACTTAAGAAACGGGACATCGGAGATACAATAGGATACATTCTTGGTGATGCTTTTGGCTTCCTGACTCAAAGAGATGCTTCTCACATTGAAAACCAACTTGAAAAAGTAAATCATAACGAGCAATATTTATTGGTACTGTTACAAAACCAGACAACAATCATAGAATGACCTGTTGAGACACAAAAAGCAGGTCGTTGACGACTGTACTATATAACTACATTAACCCAACCGAACAATTGGGCTCAGTTTGGCATTAACCAGTGGATATTTACCATTATAGCACCAAAAATTGTCGATTTAATATGAAATAATCGATTAACCACAATGACTGCAAAATTATGGAATCCTCACCCTAGATCAAAAATGCATCGTAAAATCTGAGGAGTTTCATCTCACAACCGTGAAAACCATGCAAAATGCATGTACAAATCTGTGATTGAACAGACTTTTATAATGACTTTATCAGTTTTGTTAGTGCAGCTAGTTTTTGTTAGAACTGTTTATTCCTCTTGAAAATATATTAATTGACAATCCTCTTGATTGATTAACTGATTAATTAAACTGTAGCACAAAGGTGATCTCTTAAATAAACCGGGACTTATTCCTGCAACAGTTCTAAATAAAACAATAGGTAATAAAAAGATTGGTATTTTTTAATTACATTCATATGTAGATAAACACGTACATAAACACACATACACAAATATTCATGAATATTTAAGACGTCTGTTCTATTTGCAATTGGTTTTTAGATCAAGACGTAATGATTAATAGAAGCAGTTGGGGGCATTAGTATTACGGCACGAGAGCTGAAATTCGGGGACGGTCGTAAGACTTACATAAGCAAAAGCATTTGCCAAATTTATATACATACACGTTGGCCAATTAACACACTTCTCTTTATAAAGCCATAACTTTAATTACTTTAAAAAAAGATTTACCACCAAAATTAAATAAAATAATTGTTAAACTGCCAAAATTGCAACTGTTTGGAAGAGCAGTGTCGATAATTTCGGTTCCTCAAAATAGGTTAACATTTTGTTATAAAAGACGTTTGCAAATCGGAGTTCCAGTTGTAAACTAGTTCAACCGGCTTCTAATCAATTTCTAATATTCCACAAAGAGTTTGATTAATACACCCAATTAAAAGTTCTATGTATTTGCAATAGATGTCACTTAATTAATTTACATAATACCATTTTAGTTATATGACATAAATCACCATAAAAAAATAAACATAAAACACCACTACAAACATAAATTAAACGTTAGCCAACGATCGTTATTTTGATTGCACTGGTACATACGTTGAAAGTATAGCAACAACATTATAAAATGAATATAAATTTACTAGCACCAAACCTAAAACTTCTCCTATACATAACGGTTATCTGTATGTAAAACATAAGATTTGCTCCAGAACTTGTGTTACGTTCTATGGTCACATTTGTGTACTGTACATTTTATTGTAATTTTCATTTTAATTAATTTTTTCTACAGTTGTTGGTGTAGTTCCATTTTATTTTTTACATTTTTTGCCAGCTATAGTAGTAATTAAAAAGTCATAACGGCGAATAAAAACAGGGTTTGCATTGTTCTGCAAAAATAAAAATGAACTTTACATTTTTTTTCGCCATACTGTGTTATTGTTGCTAACTGTAATGTGTTAATGGATGTAATTTACAATTCTACTTAAGATAATTATTTCTTATATAATACACAAATGCGGTGGCAGGCTTATGTACATGATTTCGATTTGAACAAAAATAAAATAAAATACAAAATCATCCCCTAATAAATCTTTTTAACTCCTGGTACAAATATGCGCACGATATATTCTATATCCGTTAGTATTTTACCGTTGAATTAAATTACGGATTACATTTTGTGTTTTCGTTATCATAAATTGGCAGGTGAGTAACAAATAAAACAACAGTAACAATGCTTTTTGGTGTTTAGTTTTTTCTTGTGTAGCACACACATCAAATTAAAGTCGAGATGATTTCTTAGAATTTTGTGATGCCCTTTCGTTTTTTTTTGTTTTTTTTTTTTTTGACAGTATTACACTCGAGTGGTTTGTATATGTGTGGTGTTTTTATGTTGGTATATCTGACATGTTTTATTTCGATTAATGTAACTGAATTTGTGTCAAAATGATAAACATTTGGTACGTGATTTTTTTTTGGTACGTTGATTTTTGTGGCTGTTCTTTTAAATTAGTGTACTAATAACACTTTGAATCGAAAATCTAATTAGCTCCGTTAGTTTGGTCCAAATTATTGAGAAAGCAACTAAAATATGTACAAAGAATCTAATTTGATTATGTATTTGTAAACTTCCTAGAAGATCGTAATTCGTTAGTCACAGTAAATTTTATCATTTCAAAGTAAATTAAATTTTTGAGTTGTCAATAGGGTAACACTTTAAAAAAATCTTCTAAAAAATTTAGCAATGTGTAAGTAATAGTACTTTTATTTTTTTTATATATGAACTGAACTCAAATCAAGCTACCTAAGATACTGAGTGACTTAGGCCAAAATGAAAAAATTTCCCTACTGACTGCGAATTGGACTTTAAGGTAGGTTATTCTACTAATGGAAGCACTATAGTAGTACAGGAATCATACAATAAACGACCAATGGTAAATTTATATTAGCTAGCAAACAAACAAATGTTATAAAGTATTGGTGAGCAAAATACAATTTAATTTTAAACACCTTTATGTCGGTAACCCTAAATGTAACTCTAAACACCTCTATGTTGGTAACCCTAAATGTTGGAAGAGGCAAATTTATTTATCCAATTAGTGTCAAAAGTGTAGCTGACAAATCCTTCCTTAACATGTTAGTTTTACATCAGAATGATACCAACTAGACTTGATGGGGTCTGTGTACTTGACTTTTTATTTAATATAGCGTTTAGCACAGGCCGCTCCTTTTATCACGAAGGAAGATAGAATGTATGCTAGATAACACTATAAACTTACTATGATACTGTGAAACTTTATAAAAGTGAAATTTAAAGTAGGTCAGGTCAGTCCCATCAGGGACTATTGACAACTAGTCAACTATTCACTAGTCAACTATTGACAGTTGAGAATCTTGATAGCAAGGTGGACACTATCATAATAGCCTGCAATCGATCCTTTAAATACGCTTGCCATTCGATAAAGCTTAGATGGAAGCAAAAAAGCACCTCGTGATTGTACGAGCTAGTAACTCAGATAAAAGGATGTAAGATAGCTTTAAATAAGGCTCAAATAACATAAGAGTTTTCGTATGAAAAGGAACTGGGACTCTACTAATAGTAATTGAGGAGGGGCAAGGGAATTTATGGAGACTATTCTGTGAGAAAATAAATGAAGTCTCAGAGAATTCTCATCTTCATTGACATCTTCAGGAAGAAAATTTCCATTTAAACCCACTCTCAGAGAGCTTGGATAACTCGGTAAAATTTAGAATGCGAAGAGTATCCCAACGCAATTCTGCGCAGCAAACCACATAAGTAAACAACTAATTCTGTGTGCAGTTAAAGGGTGTAAGCCATCTAAATTGGATGGCCCGGCTTCTGCTGAATTTCTATTCAGAAGAACCGGGAAATTTTTTCAAATGAACATTTAACGCAATTAACCAACATTTTTTAAGTTATATAACAAGACGTTGCGCAAACCCTTTTTATGATTAGAAAACTAAAAGTTTACGTACTTTAGGCATCCTTAAGTCAGCATATGTCCATATATCGGCGTAATAACCTAAAAATGCAACGTATGGTTTAACTATGTCCTAAAACAGTAGTATAACTTTTGTTTGATTCATTGAACTATTATAAAGTGTCAATCATTTTACCTAGACAATCCGAAGCCCTTATACTATTTAAACTATACCATTTTTTCTATGATCCAACATAAACTTTACGCAATAAAACTGTAACTGTAGTCGACTTCTGTCGATTCTATAATAAATTGATCAGAAAATTAAAATTCTTAATCCCCCTCAATATGTGTGGATTACGGCAAATCACAAAAAAACCAATTGAAGATACACAAATCCCAAATCACAACAAATAGTCAATTACTAGTCATTCGTATTCGTTGAATGGAAATTCTCTAAAATCCATTTTCATTTTCAACACGACGGTTGTATGAAAAGTAAATGGCGTCGGCCGGAGATGGATCGACAGTCAATACTATTTTGTAAGAGTGATACTGTCTTAGATTCTATGGGATAAACAAAGCCTCTAAATCAGTGGCATTCTGAGGTTTTACGTGTTCTGATTTATAAGCCATTTTGTTGGTGTAAACATCAGTTTAATCTATCATATTTAGTTGTACTAAGCCTGTTTGAAGGACATTATTGTCTCACCGCATTTCAAACCCAATTTCACATCCGAAATCTCTGCGCACGTGGTATCATCCTTTATCACCACAGTGAAACCATTTCAAGAAGTCGATATATCCAAAAAAATTACTTGATAATCATTTCATGGTGAAGTTACCATTTAACCCAGAAGGGAAACCGTTGAAAAAATCGTTAAGCAGTGCCGTCTAACGACTGCATGTTGTCGAGAAGAAACTTGGAAGAAATCCCAACCTAAAAAAGTAATACGTCAAATTCGTGGATACATTATGCTGGGACACATGAGAGAAGTGGAACCATCAAAATATCCATCTGATGTTGTGTATTTGCCAAAACTACGTGTGTGTTTCACGCGTCTGCCAAATCCACGTCAGGATATTCAGTAAATGACAATTTGTTACCCGGGCCTACATTGCAAAATCTAATAGGCGATATTCTCCTACACTTTCGAGTACATCAAGTAGTGTTTGCAGCAAATGCAGAGAAGACGTATCGTCAGATCTGGATACATCCTAGCGATCGTCGATACCAAAGTATAGTTTGGCGCAGAGTTCCTGAAGAAGATATCAAGCACTTCGAGTAACAATACTTACCTACGGTTATCCGCAATATTATCCAAAGCTAGTTGGATCTTTGATCCCCTAGGGCTGCTAGTACCGCTCGTCGTTAAAATTAAGAATTATTTCCAAAGGCTGTGGTTGTAAAATTATCACCTAATTGATCGCAGCAAAGACGAAGGTTGCTCCCATAAAAAATATCTCACTACCACGCCTGTAGTTAAAGGGAGCATTACAATTGCCAGATTGGTGAAACACATCCAATTCACATTCAACATTGCAGCTAGTCAAATAATTGGTTGGACTAATTCCACCATTGCGAAGAACCCCCACGTTAATAGAAAACTTACGTAGCAAATCATATCAGCCAAATCTTAGAAATACTGCAACGAGACAAATGGCGACACATTAAATCAAAGCTCAATCCAGCCGATTATGCAATGCGAGGATTGAATCCAAATAAATAAAAAATTATTTATTGCGGTGGAATGGACCTAAACTTAAGAGCCGAACCCGAACATTGGCCAGTTCCATAGTCCTCACTAGTCGAAAAATTAATCAACAAATACTCCTGTTACGACAAAATCGTTATAGGTGTCCGCATCGAAAGAGCTGTTGCACCTTACAACACCATTCATCCTATAATTTTGCCTTCAAAACCCGAAATTACATCTAAATTAGTTCGTAAATACCATAGAAGCCACATTTTGTTCCAGCATTATTGTTAAGCATTATCAGAAGGAAATTTTGGATTGTCCACGCTGGAAACACGGTAAAATATATCGTCCGGAATTGAGTACACTGTATCAAGCAACGACTGCGGACCAAAAATCAAATAATGGAAAATTTCCAACGGAACGAGTAGAACTAATCTGACCGTTCCAAAAAAATTGGTATTGACTTTGCCAGTCCCATAAGAACATATATGTAACACGGACGAGGGCAACGATTTACCAAATCCTATATCTGTGTAATTATTTGCTTAAGTACCAAGGCGATACATGTGGAACTCGTAGGAGATTTAACCACCGACTGCTTTATGGCCACGCTGAAAACAATGTTTTCGCACTGAAACCCCATTTCGGAGGAATTTGGTAGGCAGGTGGCAAATCAGTGAAAACCCATTTAGACCATTATATGCGTTCGCAAATTAGGAATGTTATCCTTTAACCCCAGCGTATTTCAAATTAGCCATCCCATAACCATCATACCGCAACCAGACATTACCGAAGTACCGTACAATCGATTATCCTACTGGAACGCTGTTCAAAGGATAATCCAATTATTTTGGAAAAGATGGCACTCTGAATATCTCTCGTCAATGCAGGCTCGCTGCAAATTAAATGTACGGAAAGAAAATCTGTAGGTCAACGATGTAGGTCAACGATGTAGGTCTAATTTAAAAAATCTGCTTATTAACGTAGCCTCCGAGAAGAAAATGGGCCTCATCACTGAAGATAATTTTTCGATGATAATTCGGATCATTTTGATGCAATTGAAGAACCCAATCAGAGAAGATAGGACGTTTATGGTGATCGACCGGGTTTAGTTCTTATGTTAACTGAAATTTAAAAGCCTAAGACCTAAGTCTTTATGCAAAATACGGTGTAATGTCGATTATGGAATGTCTAATTCCAAAGATCGACGTGGAGTCGGCAAACCTGGGTTTTCTTCAACACGACGGGCTATAGCACACACAATTTTTTCACTAGTTTCCCTATTGGTGGCTGAGAACGTGCTTCATGGCGGCCAAAAAGTGCTATAGTTTTGCGAACTGTGACTGTAAAATTTTCACTATTTTTGTAGTGAATTTTAACAATTTCAATGCGTTGTTGAAGCATGTATCGTAACATTTTTAGTAATTTTTAGTAATTTTTATTTTTTTTTTATTTTTATTTATCGAAATTAGTCTTTTCAGACTATAACCATTAATTTACATCTGAATTCTTAAAAACTCAACTATAATGAGGTCACTGTTGATCCAGCGATGCTCCAATGCTAGTTCGTTAATAGGCTGCTCACATACTGACGAGCTCACCTAGAAGGGTTTCGTTCTCTTTAGTCTTCTAACCAGGTGTTTATTATCCAATAGCCGAGAGGCTATCGCATTAACATGTTACAATAGCCTTGATTCATAATTCGTTGCAAATCTTTTTATTTCGTGTTTTACATCCGGTATCCTCAAATCTCGATGCAAATCCTTATTTCGAATGTACCAGGGTGCATTGACTACACTCCGAAGTACCTTATTCTGGAAGTTTTGTATAGGTTTGATGTTAGAATTTTTAGTACAGCCCCAAAGCTGAATACCATATAGCTAGACCGGTTTTAGGATTTGATTGTAAATCAATATTTCGTTGTCTGTGCTTAATTTTGACCTTCGTCCAATTAGCCAGTACAATTGTGTATATTTAAGATCAAGCTCCTTTCTTTTCTTCTTCACATGCTATTTCTCTTTAAGCTAAACGTCCAGTGTCATACCCAAGTATTTGGCGGAGTTCTCGTATGGTACCATGACATTGTTTATGCTGATTGGTGGTGGACTAACCAATAGTTTGTTCATAAAGTTGACATGCGCAGATTTTAATTTATTAAGTTTGATTTTCCATCGCTTGGTCCACTGGTGAATTTCTTCACTTGCATATTGAAGTTTATTCGTCGCCTCTTCGACAGTTGGCGCTGTCGCTAGTATAGCGGTGTAGTCAGCAAACGTTGCTATGCTTACATGATTGGACTGTCGTATATCACTTGTATAAAGTAGATATAGGAGTGGGCCCAGAACACTGTCTTGTGGGACTCCTGCCCTTACCTCCCTCAGTTCAGAATACTCATCTTCTTGTCTTACTCTGAAAAGTCTTTCAGATAAGTACGACTCCACAAGGTCAACATATTGTCCCGGAAGCATAACGCCTTTTCTATAATGTCTGTAATTCTGAGAACCTGGTCAATTGTTTAATGTTTACATCTGAATCCAAATTGGTGATCCGGTATTAGGTTTCTACTTTCTATTATTGGTGTCATTCTTCTCAGAAGAAGTCTTTCCATTAGCTTTGAGATGATAGGAAGCAGGGATATCGGACGATATTATTGAGCTTCATTTAGCGGTTTACCTGGTTTCGGTAGCATAATAACTTCTGCAACTTTCCAGGCAGAAGGAACATGCCGTAATCTAATAACTTTCTTTGGTAGTTGCTTTAGAATTTCTCCTGTTAAAAGATCATATCCAGGAGCCTTTCCGGTCTTCAGATTGAATTTTATTTCCCTAATAACTTCTTTCTGGGTTATTAGAGGGATTTTGCCCCTATAGACGTTGCTTCCATTTTCGATTATAATATCCGATTCGGTCTTATTTGGTTAAAAAATACCAGCCAGGTGATCAGAAAACACTTCAGCTTTTGATTTGTTATCCCTGGACCACGTGCCATCACTTCGCTTAATAGGAGGGATCTGCATGATTGGGGTTTTTATTCTTTTGGTTGCCTTCCATAATGAGTAGTCGGTATTTTCATCAGCTGTCAACTTTTCAAGAAACGAAAAAAACGATTTTCAGCTTCTGAATTTCTCGCTTAAGTTGCTGTGATTTGTTATTTAGGATCGTCTTGTCAGATGGACTCCTCGTTTGAAGCCATTTTTCCTAGCTTTCCTTTTTTCTAAAACCAGGTTCCTAATTTCTCTTGGGTAGCTTTTACCAGAAGCTTTAGATTCTGTTTTTTAGTGTTATTCCACGTGGCTAATTGAATGATATTTGTAAAGTTTTCAACCTCTTCCTCTAGCTCCGTTACCGTTTTTAATCATGTTTGTAGGTTAATATTGCTTTTTAATTCAGATCTAAAGCCAACCCAGCCAGTTGTTTTACTGACAAGAGTTGGTCTTGTTTCCTTTTAATTATCTTGTCGCTTATAGTAAGTATCACTGCAGAATGATCAGAACCCATATCTGAATTATCCTCTACTTCAATAAAATTTGATGAAACTTGTTTCGATATAAAGAAATACAGTAGATCAGGAGTTTTAACTGCACCCGTAGGCCAATATGTCGGCTTGCCAGTGAAATGTATGTTGCATCCCATTTCATTTATTGCATTTTTTAGTTCGTTATCTTTGGTTGTTGTAAGCCTAGATCCAAAGTCAACATGTTTTGCATTAAAATCACCTCCTAATATAAATCTACCATTGAAATGTTGTAGGATATTCAAGTAGTTTGATTTCTTCAGGTTGTATCTAGGTGGAAAATGTACCGCTCCTATCTGAAGGCGTTGCTTGGTAGATCCTGGCATTCATGGTGCTTAATATAGTTTTTTATTATAACAGCGGTTCCACCTCTTGCTTGGTTATCCGGATGAATTGTTTCGTAAAGCTGGTAAACCTGAATTTTTAAGTAAGATTGTCTTGTTGAGTGGGTCTCAGATATCAGACACACATCAAAATTTTGCATTTTTAAAAAGGCTTCAAGTTCATGTTTTTTATTTATAATACCGTTAGCATTCCATGTAGCAATTCTCTATTTTTCTTGGTGCATCATTTTGGGAGAAATAATTAGAATAATAAAGCAGAATTGCCCTGCTCCAATTTTTGTAGCCTTCAGAAAGGTTGCTTATGGCATTCGAAACATTCTGCATCGTTTCCATCAGACTATTCGAATGTGTAGGGTTCAACACTGATCCTCAGCTGAACTTTCCTGTCGCAGTCACCTGTGCATAAGATATACCACCTTTGACATGATGACTAAATGATTCTGTTGGTTGACTCTTTTGTAAACTCATTGGTTTATTTTGATTCTTATTTTTACTAATGGAGTAGTTTTTACTTGTTAAATGTCAAAAGATGGCAGCTTCAAAATTTACAGCAGTCTATTCAAACTTCTTATTGGGTAACCCTTTAGTAAAAAACTATTAAATTAATATGAATTCCTATTTATTTTAAAGTATTTTTCTGAGCGTAACTACTCCTACTCTCAACCGTTACCAAGTTTCAAATTATACCGTTGCCATGTGTGTATGTAAATTTTCTAAAGAAATGAAGCAATAACTTCGAAGAATGCTACTGAGTTTCTATTCCAATTTTCCGAAAACTAAATAGTTATCACGCCAGGATAGAACTGTGGTGACCACAAATTTTAGTGTTTGTTAAATGTGATCCCGCGGATTTTCCATGAGATGACGATGTGAAGGCCAATTACTTTTCATACGTTACTCTTATTTAGATTTATATATATATATATATATATATATATATATATATATATATATATATATATATATTTATATATATATATATATATATATATATATATATATATATATATATATATATATATATATATATATATATATATAAATATATATATATATATATATATATATATATATATATATATATATATATATATATTGCAACTTTCATATCTCGCGCCGTTAAACGATTAAGCGATATTTTCTACTTGCTCCCTTCGTTGTTCTTATCAAATTCGATTATAATCGTCTATTCCATTCCACATTGTAATTTAATCAGCGAATGCAATTGGCTGCTATAAAACTATGTATGCACACTCGCATATAATGTAAACTATTTTAGTTTAGGTACTTAAATTTTATTTATATAGCATCAGAGCAAAATCTTAAAATCTCGAAGTTACAATACCTGGGCGATTCTACGTATATAACATAGAGCACAGACATTCTAATGTTCAATTCAATTTTTAATGGATTAGCAAAAGAACTTTAATTTCTCGATATTATAAATGTTTGTGAGGCGCATATCATCATTATGAACCCAGCAGGAATATAATAATATGTGTACAAACACTCATACATACAGCATCAATAAAATATGAAAATTCATATCACGTTTGTAACGTATACGTATAAATATATATTTGTGGAAAATGATGTAAAAAAAAATGGGAAAAAGTCAATCAAATAGGAAATTTAATCAAGAAAAGCATTTTTCTTCCTTTCATTCGGTTCGTTCCAGATAACAGGAATACGTTACGTGTACACACAGGCAGGTATATCCTTGATTGAAAGAAACAAAATTCAATTTATGATTTTCTCCTTTATCTAGTCTAATATCTAGCGCAAATCTATCTTTATATAATAGACATAATTCGTTCATTAACTTCTTGTATGTACATACATAAATTTTGTAACGGATAATTGCACATCTGTTTATCGAATCCAATCAATATTGTGTTGAAGCACACAGCTGAGTCGTTTAACATTGAATCAATCTTGTCGAACGATTTCGATTACGTCTTGTAACACTATTAATTTTTCACAATAACAACGTCGCAATATACAAAAATGTCAAACTATTTTATTGATATATTTGATCATGTAGTTTGAACATTAGTTTTCCAAACATAGTGATCCCAAATGTAAGGTACATGGGTTGCATATAAGAGTAACAGCAACAACAACAAAATGATAGAAAAGAAAAGTTTTGTTCTCAAAGTGCAAACATTATTCTTAGCTGAGAAGAAAAATTACAAATAATAACGGATTTTATTACGGTAGTTTTTATTTGTTAGTATGTACGAGACGTAAATTTTTTTCTTGAACTTTCTACAAAGTGTTTTAAAGAGCGCACGTTCGCTTTTGTTTGTTTGTTTTCCACACTAAATTAACTCATGTTATTATGTTTGAAACAGTTACACGTGTACGGGTTATTGTTTTGTGATTTAGACTAATGATTTTATAACTTTGTGATTATTTATATGCTTTGACTATTTTCTTTTGGTAACTCCTTTTTCCTTGTTGATTTTAGCATTTTCTCTGCAGATGACTCAGGTTTCAAGATTTTATGGAGGTTGCCAATTATACCATAGGAGGTTATAATATTACATAGAACTTTATTAGTACCGAGTCTAGAGTTTTTGGCTGGAATACCGTATTAAAGGTAGCAAGGTTGGGTATCTTATATTTTCATCAGCTGCCAATTGTATTAATGTTAATATAATGCCCCACAACTGGTGACCCCGACGTGATTGTAAGCAAGCCACAACGACCCAGAAAAAGCCAATATGGTTTAAAAGAGCAAAGCCCCAAATCTGTTTTGTCGAAAAATTTTACAACTTTGTTCGATACCACGTATCACTCCTCTACCAACCAATAAACTGAGATTCAACAACATTCAACCAAAATCAATAGTTGAAGAGCTGCTGATTATAAATTTGTTTCCGAGTATCATAACAATTCAGCAGGAAGAACATCTTTCGGTCTCAGCAAACAGTTTTAAGCCGTTTAAGTCAGCAGGTCCGGATGGCATTATTCCAGCCGATATTCAACAGACCTCTGATTTAACGGTTCTCTGGCTTAAAGTGATCTTCAACAGTAGCCTAGAACTATGTTGTTAAGTTGTCTGCATTATTAAGTTGTCGACACTACACTCCCTCATATGCCCTATCGAGAAATTGCTCGAATGTAAGGAATTATCACTGGTGGTTCTTTTTATGATATAGAAGGTGCCTTTAACAATGTCAAACCTAAAGCAATCACGCAAGCATTCTCGGATTTGGTGGTGGATAGCATATATCACTAGGATGTTGGATTGATCAGATGCTTAGGAGAAGGGTCATTTTGGCTAATTTTGGTGAAGAATCCATCCGTAGATTTGTGTGAAGAGGTACACTGCAAGAAGGTGTATTATCCCTAATTCTTTGAAACTTGGTCAAAAATGGCCTGTTACTAAAAACTGGAGGGGGAGGGCTTCAAAATTGTTGGTTATGCGGACGACGTTGCAATAAGTATTTTCGGTAAATATTTAAGTATACCCTGAGAGATTTCATTAAGAATGTCCTTAGTATTCTCATCAAATGGACCAATACTTAAAACTGAAATGGTTATATTTTCCAGAAAGTATAAACTTCCCGTTTTTGACCCACCCTTAACGGAGTTGGTTTGAAAATCACTGATAAATTAAAATTCCTGGGTCTTATTTTGGACCACAAACTAAATTAGAAGCCTAATATTTTGGAAAGAATAAAGAAAGCTACTGAAATGCTATACTCCTGTTAAAATGAGAAAGAATGGGGCTTAATCCCCGTATCGTGCACTGGCTTTACACCTCTGCAGTTAGACCTGTTCTAGTGTACGGAGTCTCTGTTTGGTGGCCAGCTCTAAGTACTGAGGATAACCAAAATTGTTGTTGAATAAAGTTCAAAAAAATGCCACCCTGTGTATTAGTGATGCACTAAGGAGCACTTCGACTCAAGCACTGGAAATTCTCTTTCTTCTTATACCTCTTGATATTTTAGCTAAACAGATGTCTGTTTGTACAGCTGCTAGGCTCATATCAATTTCTCTATGGACCTGCATTACTAAGAGACACTCGTCTATTCTAAATGATAAAAGATTTCGAGGCTAAATTTATAAATGATATCCACTCCAGAGAGGATTATGGGCGAGTAAAGCAGTTATGAAGCCCGATGCGATTAATGTTTTCACGGATGCCTCGAGGATGGATAGTAAAACTGTCTGTGGGGTTTCTGTGAGGAATTAAATCTTTACATCTCTTTTCGCCTACCTGATCACTGTAGTGTTTTTCCAGCAGAGCTCATTGCAATTAAGGAGGCCATAGATTGAATGAAGTATGGGGCTGTTAGGCAGGCAGCAATTAAGGTCCTACCATCAGGTTTTCTCACGTCGAAGGTAGTCCGGAACTATCCCGCACCTCTTTACGAGATGGCTGAACAGTTCAACATCCATCTTACGTGGGTGCCAGAGCATTTCAACATAACGGGGAATATAAAAGCCAATGGACTCGCTAGACTGGGTACCTCCTGTCGCATATTACTAAATAAGGCTGACATTGGGGTACTACTTTCAACGTGTAAGCTACTTCTTAAGGAAGAAGAATATAAAATCACAAATGAAAGGTGGTCGCATGCGTCATTACGCAGCAGATTTAGCCTATACGACTTAGTCAGGTCTAACCAAAAAATATCTTTGAAGCGATATAGTGTTGGTAAAATTGTGGGTGTCATCACTGGACACTTTCTCATTGGTAAGCATGCAAGTAGACTTGGTGTTCTCTCTCATGATTCTTTTCGTGGTTGCATGGATGAAGAGGAGGAGGAAACTATTATCCACTATCTCTGCACCTGTCTTAGCCTGGCTCAGTACAGGCTTAAGTTTCTAGGAGCTCGTATCCTATGTGATCTCATAGACCTCAGCGGAGTGAGTGTTAGGGATATTCATCGCTTCATCAGGAGCTTGAATTGGTTTCAGTGTAGCAAGAGGTGCTAAGAAAATTCGTTGTGGTAGGACTACGGACCTTTTTGTGTCAATGGCACGTCTCTGTATGACGGCCACCTAAATCTAACCTAACAACATATCATAACAATTTTGAAATGTGTGTAAAACCGGTTCATATGGATGTAAGAACGGAGAAAATCACCGGATAGGGTGGTAGCTACAACGTAGTGCAACCCACTATAATTGCCAACGAGAATATTTCGGCAGCGTTAATAAAACTCTCCGAGTTTTGGTTGGATACTCCGATCTTTTTTTATTTTTTATAATTTATACCAGACCCTAAATTCAGCTTTTTTCAGTGGTGATATGGGAGATATGAAACTATCTGAGATTTATTGGTTCTTAGTTACTCTCACCGGTCTAGCCGACAAATTCGATCGCAAGTTGTTGGAGAATTTTTGGGTTCGTCGTTTACATGGGAGTATAAATATGCTTCTAGTCTCCACAAGCAAGTTGGATTTACACAAAAAACTCACTCCGCGGCTGATCAGATTTGGGAAGTTTTAAATCCGCTGAGTGGTCCGCCATCTAAACCGAGGTGTTGGTAAACTTTTTCGGGCTTGGGAGCTACAAACCTGATCAAATATTCAAATTGAGCGAGAAGGCCAACAATTTGTTTAAAGAGGTCAACGAAATAAAACGAGAAGTCTCAGAAATACCTTCTTCAAGTTCTGGTCAGAATATGGTTTCCGGGGAAGGTCAAGGACTCGTTCGAAAAGTAATTTAAAAGGGATTTGTTGGTATAAGCGATATTTTGGAGACCAAGTAACCAGATGCTCCGATTTTGCTTATTCCAAGGCAGGACGATCCCAAGACTCCCAACTAACAAAATAGCAAACTCAGATTTCTCATCGATATTCGAGACGATACCTCGGTTATACCCGCCGTTCATTCAATATACACCTAACACCTGTCAACCACAGCTTTTTTACTGCACCGAACGGTTCATGCATTAAATCATATGTTTGAAATTAAGTCTGGGAATTAAAAGAAGTTTCATACACGTTTTCACTATTGTCAACATCATTCGTCCTATTCTGGGAGCAGAATTCTTATCGAACTTCAACTTGAAGGTAGATCTATGAAAGGAACAACTCATCAACGTAGAGACAAACCTCAAAGTTCACGTAATTATCGCAAGGACTGACGATACCATGGTATGTTTGTATAGTGTTGCCAACTTCGAATTATCAGTTTTGCTCCAAAAGTTTCTATCATTACCACAAATCTTGAGGTACAACACGGCGTAGTTTTTTTCCAATCTGGCTCATCTCAGAGCCGAACGGTAGGATCTTGAAAATATGGTGGAGCAGGGGACTGGTCGTCTTCACATCGTCTTCACAAGTGGCATCTTCCTTGAATATGGTTGTCAAAAAAAAATCAACGACCGACGTCCTTTTGGGAATTACTGGCATCTAAATGCCGTGACACCCGACCGTTGATCATTTTTGATTGAACTTCACAGCTATATGATCATTTCCTGTTTGAATTGGTAAGAATGCCAGACCAAGCCTCCCAAAGGTTTATGAACCATCTGCTCGGGACTGGAGTACGTCTTTTTTTATATGAACGATCTCCTAGTTGCTTGTCAAATTATTCCATCGCCTAACAGAATATGGGTACAACATAAATTCATCCAAATGTTATATTGATGTCATCCAGCTGGATTTAAGCCACAAAGAACAACCACAACAAATCCACCAAAAGATAGAATAAAAGCCATAAAGACTTTCTAAACCTCCACGACCTTTGTCACATATGCCAAGAGAATTTCGAGAGAACAAAACTGGAGCTGGCTTAAAGAATGCTTTTGGTCCACCCTATATTCTGACTTACTATGTATAACTTGATGACCGATGCCTCTAGTTTAGCAGTTTGGTTTGAACTACAACAAAAAGCCCCAAATGTGGACGTACGACCATTTAATTATTTTTCAAAAATTGAAACAAATAACGGGGGAATATAGCTGATATACAAGAACTTGTAACGGACAACAAACAATGGTATCTTACGGAATTTCTCATTCAGAAATACGAGCTACTCGTCAGCTAATCGCTTAACTATGGATTTGGCCAGCTATCAATACATCCCTGAATGCTTGGACGAAGAAGTGTGGGCAATGTCAACGATACCGAGCATTTGGCACAGTGGTTAAAGTTGCGGTGTTTGGGTCGAGGGTACATGGTTCAAATTCCAACGAGGGAGGGTTTTTTTCAGGGGATTTTTCATCATGTGATTATGATAACGATTATAAATTTAAAATAAAGCTCTTTTTAAAGATTGCCACTCACACCAGTACTAAAAGCATCATATTGAGATGAGACATTTTTAGGGGAATCTGGAAGTTTTTTTTTTGATGGAGCTGTAAGTGCATTTCCAATTAAGAAATGCCCTGATGTTAATACCTTTAGGGATTCTGGATCATTGGTTAATGGACAGAGTGGCCTGGAGTTTAAGTACGCTTCGCTCTTGTTTAGTAAAGTTGTCAATTCCTCGAATGATAAGTTGATCTCATTTCTTAGAGAGTTCGGGTGACATTAGGTCATCCTAATCCAAGTCTAAACTTTACATTGTCTGATACATTAGTTTGCAATTGATGGTTAGTGGTTCCAGCTTTCGCAGAGGGTCGAAAAATGTTTATATTTCCAACAAAAATTGCCGCTTAGTGAGTTTGCTGTTATTAAGTGGTAGCTGGACGTGGAAGTTAAAGTGTTCTCCTTTTGGATTTTAATGAATCTCTAAAGTTTTAATCGCATGTTTGTCGGTGAATGTAAGATCGCCTATCATGATTTTGTCTACCGAAATCACTGCCAAGAGAGTCTGATGGTTGCTAGACCATTTACTTAATTCAATTTTTCCCTTATGAAGTAGTTTTACTAGTTGGGATTGCAATTGTTGAGCTTATTCAACGGTGTGAGCACCCGTTAGCATCTGGGTCATCATCTACCTAAAAATTGCATTTAAGAATGTGACTCGCCTCTGGATGTTGAGCGAACTCATCTTAAGCTAGTTGATGTTGTGTCCAAATGGCGTGGTAAGGTGCGGTGGATGTCCCATACGTAACGGTAGTGAGTTGGTACTCTTGCAACGGTTGATTTTTATTTTCTCTCCAAATTATGGTTTGAAAACTCTGATGTTTTCTCTGCATTTGTATTTAGCGATACATCTTCTCGATATCCCCGGTGAACACTATCCAATGTAGTCGCCATCTCAATAGTATGGACCAGAATTTATTTTGGAGTGGAGGCCTATGCATCACGTCATTTAGACTTAAGCCTGTAGATGTCTGCATCTATCTGTGTTTTTCAATATCGCATGATGACGTACATAATAATACTCTTTATTGAGTTTAACCGGCCTCATATGCTGCAATTTGGTGAACGTGGTCATGAAAGTCACATATACCTCCTTCAGGTTAGAGTCTCGGTCAAATTTTTTCTCCAATTGTATAAGAAACGTTGGAGTGCTCGATGTCTAGAATGCCCCAATAGGTCTATTTGATGCTTTTTAAATGGGTTTTGAACAATATATCTCCCATTCTGATCTCGGCTTGGTTGTCTGCAAGAAAATCTGTTAACATTCATGTTCGATCTGCGGCCTGCCACTGATGATTGGAAAATCCTCTATTGCCCAGAATCTCTCCATATATCTTCCTCGTTTTTGCTACCAATATGGACTGCAGCTTTCTGTGGATCCTTATTGATTGGAGTTGGGCTGGAAACTAGCTGAAATGGAATTTGCTGTATTTGTGTTATTAGTTCTAATTCTTGATATATTCACCTTGGTTTGTTGTAGTGGTATACCAAGACGTTGAACCGCGGATTCCGTGATCAAAGAGACTTGTGATCCTGGGTCTACTAAAGTTCGTAAATTGGTTGAAACGCCACAACTGGAATTGATCGGAACAACGGCTGTTACCAATAATGTTGTTTAGGTACCCTTCAACGTGCCAATTGATTACTTTTTTCGGATCGTTGATCTGGTTCGTGTAACAAGGTTTTTCATCACATACTGAATTCTTGTCATGCAATAAGCAATTGGGGCAGATTCCTGCTCTGTTAATCAAATCCATTCGTCTTTTTTACGTTACGATGTGATCGTAGATTTTAAGATATTCGGCCTCTGATGGTCGCTCTTCGTATTAATGAGTACCTTTCGCTGGATCTTGTTCTCAAGTTTCGCTGTCTGTGAGATTAATGGTTTGTTCAATTCGGAAGGTTCCAATGCTTGAAACCTTCTACATAAGAACTCTAAGCAGTTCTTTAACGATGGTACTTCTCCTGGGCAATCAATACTTTTTGCAAACCGCTCCAAAGTGTCGAAGTCATACTCTTGCAGTACAAGAGTTACGTTCCTCACCTACGGCAATGTAAAGTAAATAAATCAACTTTCTCATGAAAAGTTATGAAACAGTGGCTATTGGAAATTGCTGATTTTTAGATATTATGATAGAGAAATACTGTGGATTCCATATGTCAAACACAAAAAACGAAATTTTAAGCCACTTAAATCAATCCATCACCTTAAATATCATATCGTTAAACATCATTTTGTAAAATTATCTTTAATAAATATTTTCACTTTTTTCAATTTCCACCCTTCTCATGCAGACACAGGCACATCCCAATGTACATGTTCGAGAGAAACAAATAAAATTTTGATTTCATAAAAAATAATCAATTGGTAATACCAAAATATCGTAATCCAGAAATATATTAAGGGATACAACAACGCGTCGTACGTATACGATTTACGAATGGGAGGAAAATGTTCGATTTCCAATTTTTTTTATTTCATTCCAGGAACATAATAAAAATCACGTAGATATGAACTCCCAAAACTAAAATAACCCAACAAACAGACAACATGCAACAAAAATTTTGAGCACACACACACAAAATTGATATTAAATTGTGTACAGCTTGTTGTTGTTGTTTGGTTTCGATTTCCCAGTAAATCAGCAATTACGAGTTTTGGTTGTGGTTCGATGTGTCTGTGTTTGAAGATGAGTATATTTTTACCGTGTGCCACCACAAGTTGTTCATAATTATAAATCTGTGAAAGAGTTGCATAGTGCAATAATTTCAGTGTCATTACGGTGGATTTATTTTCTAGTAGATAAAGTGCTGTTGTGTTTTATTTGTTGTCATTGCGAATGTAAGCCGCACCGGAAACTGCAAGTGTTTGAAGTTGAATGACATTTGGGAGTCCACCGATTTGTACGTCATTAATCAGCCAGCCATTTGAATTTGAATCTTGAAATGTAATTTGTCTTCGTCAATGTTTTTACGAATTCAACACAGTATTTCGCTTTACACCTCTTGAAACAACTTTTGGATGGTTTTGGTGTTTGATTTGGTGAACTTGCAAAAATTAACGAGGAGTCTAGTGCAGCCAGTTGAAATGTTAACATTGAAAAATCATAGTTTGGCCATTACTAATGTCCACTGTCTTTAAAATATTTCTCCAGATTGTTTGTTCTTCAACGGGACACGCATGTTTATACTTATATTGAGTGTGTTGGGAAGCTACCATTGTAATTGAGAATAATGTTTGACATTTGTGATGCAGGTGGCATAAAGGGTATCCCAAAATGAACGCAATTTGGATTAAATAGAAGCCTCGCCCAAAATCCGCACCAAACAGTGACACGTTGTGCGGATGCATTTGTTTCCACAATCACATGTGGGTTTTTCGAACCCCAAACACGGCAATTTTGGCGATTAACAAAATCATCAACGTAAAATAGTGCTTCATCGCTTAGGATTGTTTTCCTAACAAAATCAGCATCCACTTGTTTATGTTCAATGATCCATTCAACGAACTCTCTAATTCGTTGTGCATGGTCGTTGATTTGTTAATTGAATTTTGTTAACAAGGAGATATAGATCTTTTGTGAGTATATGCTGCATAGAGAGCTTCTTGAAATTTGCAATTTTGATCCATGTCGCCGAATTAATGTTCTGAGATTTTCACCTACTCTCACGCATTACTTCGATTATGACATATAAACGGCTTGCTTTTGGACAACCAGTGTGTTTAGCGTTTTTATTTGATCCAGTCTCTCTGAATGTTTCAATTAATCTGTCCACAGTTGACGAAGTTCAAATACAGTTCCGACCATATTTCAAATTGTGGCCGCCAAACTTTAAATATTTTTGAGATATGGTTCAATTATAAAAACACGTTGTTGGGTCGCGGAGCGCTCTATTTTTACTTACTCTAAACTCTCAGCTGTCAATTGTTTGATTTCAGGGTTCCCAACAATATACTGCACAAATAGCGGCAAACTCAAATTTTGTGTTAAGTTTGGGTCACTCTTTATAATTCCTATGTGTTTTCTGATCTCTTCTTTTGGGTGGATAAATTCAACTTTGGCGCTAGGTAAGCTGCCCATTAACTGCTGTTGGCGTTGGCCGTTATATATGACGCAAATAACACATTTTTTATCACTTCCTTGGCTTTGGTTTTCGCATTTGATATCCCAAAATGTAGACAAGTAATGGATAATGAAGAGATGATCCAGCATGCTGGATGTCTTTGTGCTTATCGCGTAGGGTTAGTAAAGTAGTTCTTGATTTTGGGTAATCCATCCAATAGGGTGCTTGGTAGAATAATAAGCCGAACTATCCTGTAAGTATTGACACACTATGCGTGTGACATTAAGGGGTTATTCTGTTCTTAGGTGAACTCAACTTTTTCTGAACTTCAGAAAGTTTGCTGAGTTACGGATAAATCATAAAATATAGCACATGTCTCGTTGTAGCCTACGTACACTGAGAGAAAAATATGCTAGTAAAATCGTAGGCAACAAATGTTAATTCATTAATGCACGTTATTAAAAAAATCATTAATATTTTTTAATGAATTTATCGTGAAACGTTAATGATTTTACTATTTCAAAATTAAACCATAAAATTCTGAATATTTAAAAGTGTTTCTACATGATTCAACGATGTTTATTAATAATTTTAAAGTTTACAAGCAATTTTTTAAATTAATTTTTTTTTTGAATGTTAAATCATTGAGAACAATAAATTTAAATGCTTTTCAAAAATCAACGGGTGATATGTCCACCCATTGAAAACCTATATAAATTCATATACTTACTCTCACCCATGACTCAACCATACATACCAACCGTACCCAATAATTACATTTTAAAATTGCAATACAAACCAATTTTATATCCACCCATCGAATACATATATACATATATTCATGTTTAGAAAAAACATCTTAATTGAATAAAATGGATAAAATCGACCTATCGAAAAGCTATTCCAAATCAAATACTTACCTTCAGCTAACCACCGTACTCAGAAAAAACGTCTAAAATATAAATTAAATAATTTTAACAATCCAGTAAAATTATAAAATGTTAACCAAGTTTAACATAATACGCCGATTTCTCAATGTTGAATGTATGTACATACATAAATCATTGTTCTTAATGAGAGTCATCATACTGAAACTACATAAATATGAATTTACACATTATATCATGTCGATGAAGACAATGTTTGGGTTTACTCTGTATTGTTGAATCTATTGATCAAAAGATTATAGCCTATAAATACATATAATATGCATATTTGAATTAAAAATTGGTTTGGAAAACCGCACTTAGACAAAAATTGTTAATTCATAATTGTATGTGCATACGTATTATTGCACGAATATTTTAAAAGGTTTTCTATATGATTTTAAATGGTTCATTTATAATTTTACAATTTCAATATTAAACACATGTTTCAATTTGTTGTTGTCTTTTTGTCTTTCGTTCTATTTCGTCCGAAAATCACTCGAAATGTTTTACGATTGCTATTCGAAAGGAAGGACAATAATATTATTTTAGTAGTGTTGTCTCATACTTTTATTTATGTATAATGTACATCCTATTTTTTCTTTAACCTTATTCTATATTCTATTATAGCATATTCGTTTTTGCATTTATTCTAGAAGTTTTAATTTTAACGAACTTTTCATTAGTTTCACCATCAATTATTTTTTTATCAGTTGATCAGTGCATCGCCTACGATACGGAACAAATATAAATACGTTGTGTAGTAAAAAAAAAATTGTGTTTTGTTGCAGATTACAGTGAAAAAATAGAAAATTATATATATATATATATATATATATATATATATATATATATATATATATATATATATATATATATATATATATATATATGTGGTAAAATTGTGCAGGTAGTTTTTAATTATATTTTCCGTGAAATTACATGCGCTGCTTTATTAGAATTGGTTAAAGTAAAATTCATTTATACACGCAATAGTGAGTTATATTTTCCGTTTAAATTATACGCGCAGCTTTGGTTAAAGTAAAATTGTTTGTGAAAAACCCCGTTATTTTATGCGCCGCATAAAAATTATGTAAGAAAACGTACGGTGTTCCGGGCAAAGACTCTGACAATAGAGGTCGTCGAATGTATCAGGAAAAGATATAAAAAAACATAGATTTACTTAATTAAAGTGAAATTGTTTGTGAAATAGTGCAATAGTTTTCCTTATTATGTTTTCCGTTTAAATTATATTCACAGCTTTACAAGTGGTGTTTTTCGACGTTTTAGAATGATTTCAAATAATATTAATAGTGTCGACGTAAATGAACTTAATACTTCTACTACCACAATTGTTCTAGAAGAAGACAATATTATTTCAAGCCTGGATGGAATTGAAACTTTAATTTGTGGAGCAGACTTTGAAATAGAGCTAAGTCCCGCATTTAGAAGCCAGAATGACGATGATTTAGACATCTTTCAATTAAAGGCATTACTGAAGGAGTTTGATTTGGAAATAATACTGCCGTTTTTGAGAAGTATGTGTTATGAAATACTAAATACGTTGTAAAACAAATCACTTTTACAAACATATGTAGCTTCCGAAATTACGTACCGAAGTTTAAGATATTTATCGAAAAAGGACATCGCTAGAACAGTAATTCCTCTTGGCCTCCAAGCTGAATTTAGGGAAAAATTGTTTATGTGGCGAAAAGCAAAGGTAAACCGTATATTATGCAACTATCTCAGTTGATTTATAAATACTAATACTAAATGGTTTGACTTTTTCAGTATAATATAGACGACGAAACATTATCGGCAAAATCAAAAATTTTGGAATGGATGGAAAAATCTATCGATGAGAAAATTCAATCTTCACAACAGTCTACTTCAAATTCTTCTATTTCCTTCACATGCAAATCTTTTATAAAGGTAAGTGCTTATTATAAAAGTATATTTTCAACATTTACGTTAGAAATAAATATAAAATTAAGTTTGTAAATCGTTTTGAACTTATTCTTTTTCCCTATTAAATATTGTTTATAAAGATATATATATATATATATATATATATATATATATATATATATATATATATATATATACATATATATATATATATATATATATATATATATATATATATATATATGTATATATATATATATATATATATATATATATATATATATATATATATATATATATATATATATGTATATATATATATATATATATATATATATATATATATATATATATATATATATATATATATAATAGGTTTTAATGGATAAATTTTTGTGGTTAAAACTGTAACATCATTATTGCTATCGTTTCATTAAATTTAAGAGAGCTATATATCCCACACCTATACATCTGTTTAAAATTAATCTTAAACTGATACTATATTTTAATAGAAATTAATTGAAATTTTACTAAATAGGATATACGAAGTGTATTAGTCAACAACACTAACGGAAAATGTATTACAACATTTTATGAAAAAAATTCCACTTTACAAAATGCACATCGTCAAGAAATTATAAATATTATAATTGAAGAAGCTAACAAGAATACTATTGATTTAAAACCATGTGATTTTTTAAACATTACAAATCAAATTATTGAAATATTTCCTACGGAAAGAGATGTACAGGTAAAAGTATAATAGATTGTTTAGTTGTCAAAAATATAGCGTAAAACTGGGATAATTAGTACTTTAAGAAAAAGGAAGATCAAAGATTTAAGGGAAATCGAAATAATCAAAGGCGACACATTGCAGTTATAGCAGAACCTGTATTGATTGCAGAACAGCATTATACATCTTTTTATTTTTTTAACTTCAGGATTACTATTACATCCCAAGAAATAATAAGAGAAATCCATCGGGGAAATTATACGATAAATACATGAACAGTAAGGCCAAAAAGAAAAAACTATCTCAACCACAGCATGTTGTATATTCCGAAGTTGAAAGTGTAGACGAAGAAGAAATTGACGAGACGATATCAGAGGCATTGAAGACATTTTTAAAGAGAGATAATAACAATTGGGAAGATATAAGCAACAAATGGGAGAAAACTTTCCAATTTAGACAGCGTGATTTAAAATCAAAAGATAAAGCAGAATTTTTACTGGAATGGCCGAAATTTAAACACTCAAGGGCACCTGAATTAGTATAACAATTTCAAATATATTGTAGGTAGCTTAATTTTAGAAATATTCTTAATTTACAGATCGAAATTGATTTTAATTTGTTATATCAAAATAAAAAACTGTGTTTATTTTCTAAATGGGATACTTTTAAGACTAAAATAAAACCATATTATTCAGTATCAATTGTTAACCCTTCGTGTCGGCAAAAATTCAATAATATTAATAGAGCTAATAATATTGGTATGAAAAGTGGAAGAATGAAGATTAATTAAAGAAAATATTTTTTATATAATCAATATTTTATCTGTTAGATTCTGAAGATGTGATCATTACATTGCTGCTGAATTCAGTCATTCTACCAACGGCACGCTTTAAAGATAAAATTTCAAAAATCAACAGAAAAGCCTCAATATTAGATGCTCAGGAAAGCTTGGTACTTCATTTAATTTCAATCAATAATATAGAAAAAGAAATTGAAGGCATCAGAAACAAATACTATAATTTAGGAATAACCTTGCAACCACTCATTATTGTAGTTGGCGGAGATATAACAAACATTACAGAATTTTATGTTTATTTTGACAAAATTTTGTTC
>OY744477.1:142188774-142268774 GCA_963556175.1 Tipula confusa | reverse complement strand
TATACAAAATAATATGATAGCTGACAGTTGCAGAAGCCGTGAATATCAACTTTGCATTCTGGCACCGTTTGAACGAATCTATCTAACGAATTATGCAAAAATATTTTTAAAGTTATACTGACGAGAACTAACCAACCAATTAGATCAAAAAAAATGGCTTGCCTCAGATATCACTTCTCTTTTCGTGAAATATGTGGTATCTGGTACCTGCGAGGTGAAATTAAAACTAACTGTTCCAAATGATTTTCAACACCTTTGTGGGTCCATTCATAATATAAATACATAAAGTACTACCATGACATGTTAGCCCATTGGTGTACTAGATGTCGCTACTGGTATAATTTTAAAATAATCAAAATATTTGTATATGTATATTCGCCTAAATGTCAGATATTTATTTTGATGTTGACGATATTCTATCGACCCGACGTCTGGAACATTAATGGGTAAACTGTTTTTTTCTTATGATGGTAGTATTATATGTATTTATACTATGGTGTATTGGATTGTTGTATGTGATCTTTTTTCTCTATTTGAATTAATGGATTTTAATCATTGGAACCCGTCATTAGGTCATCCACGCATAAAGCGATGGATATGACTTGAGATGCTAGTGTTGATGTGGTTTTGAATTTTTCAGTAATTGGCTTTATTAGCTAAAAATAAGTGACCGTTAATAAATGAAAACGAAATAATTTGATGAATCAGATCGTTAAACAATATTCTGGAAATTTATATAATTTGTAGAAATGCAGATTTGGCGGTACATTTTTCTTTGTCGGCAAAAATGGCTTTTTTATGCTCCCTAAATCGCAGAATGATCGCATATAAGCTTGATTTGATAGTGGGCCGTATTGCTAAATAATCATTGAGGGAGGTACCTGCGCTTGATTTGGTCGATCCATGGAATAAAACTCTCATTTTGTGAGAGTCTGATATCACAAAATTTCAGGATTTCGAGATTTAGACTTATCTTTTCAATCGAAATTACGGAATACGCAATTTTCGCTAATGACAGAAATTGTGACTTATCCAATTGTTGGCACATTTGACGTGTTCTTCCCGTCTCTGATTACAATTTTGTGATTATCAGTAACCATGCGCTCCATTGCAGTTTATCACTAGGCAATATATTCATTGTGTTGTGATATTTTTGAAACATACATGATGTGCACTGGTATGGACCATGCAGTAAATTATAAGTGAATTCACAAAAAGTTAAATTAAGCAAAGCATAAGTCTTCGTATACAGTAGTAAAATGAATTTGTCGCCTTGATTTAAATTTATTGTTCAACCATCTCAACAGAATCGCATGACATAACACTATTTCCCCTGGTGATTTTATCAACTTTATCACTATATTCACTGATATTATTAACGATGACATTTTTTGTACATGTAGATGACTAAACAAATATGATTTGGTTGTCATCTCATGGTTTTTCTAAAAACACAAACAAATCTATTAAATTTCCAGTTTCATTTTCATTTTTATCTCTATATTCACATAGTATAAAAACATGATGACTCATCTATCAACAACTTGTTGAACTCAATGGTGATTGATTGACTATTGACATTTTGGATTTAATAGTCTTGAACGAGGAAATAATTAAAAGGGAAATTTTGTTGTTTTGGTCTGAGGGTTTGATAATTGAGATATTTAATTGATGTAATAATGCTGATTAGCAGTAATTAAGTGACATCCAGATAGCAAGTTCGAAACTAACTACTTAATATGCCTCACCCTAGTGACAACATTTATGACTCTAATTTGCGGGGTTTGGTGAGCGTTACGGCCCTAAAACATATAAGCACCATATAAAAAATAATAGAAATACCTTGACAGTAGAAATTTAATTTACTCTCATCCGTTATACAATATAAACGGAAGTAAATAATTTCAAAGCGTTTTGTCATCTCATATACGGTATATAATGAGTACTAGGTTATCGTTCGTTAACCAAACCATATTACGATTTCATAGTTATTGTCCTCCGTAGCAATTAAAATATAAATAAGTCGGAAAATTATTTTAAATTTATTGTCTTTCATAAATTTCCCTTCTGGCACCTAGTTCGTAAAATAAATTTATTATTGTTTATAATTATTACTATTATTCTTTGTGTTGGTACTTTATAAGTTTGAGGATGGTATGAAAAATACCTGCTATCGATCTTAAAAAATATGTTTTGGGGCCAAATTCATTAAATTTTTTAACACAATACATGCTTTCAGTCATTTTTGGTGTGGTCTCAATAAATTCAGCAAAACATTTTAAAATATCAGGAATGGGAAGGAAATAAGCTCATAATTTAGATCATAATGAAAAGACTGCAGTAAAATATCAAAAGCTTGTCAAAGGTTCAACTGAGTGCATCCGGTCGTATGGTATTTACGATACAAAAACCGACAACGGCTTTTTTCTTAAAATAACCACTAAAAAACCGCAAACAGTCTGCAAGATTTAACTGAGTAGACTGAACGCATTCACATACTGAAATGCATATTTGTGTTTTGCTAAAAGTTCAAACCACCGAGTCTAGTTTCCAAAAAATTCTTATAGTGAAACATAAAGTTTCCCATGAACCTACAAAAACAAATCATTATCAGCAAGCAAATAGGTAAATATTGATTGATTGATTAGAATGTACGGCTAAGGACGAACTAGGAACTCCCGGAACGCCAGGCACCACTGTACACCCGTGTGGCACATAACAAAACCGAAGGAGCGGAAGGAATGTTAATTATGACTGACTCGACCCAGTTACTGACACCTAAGCGATCGATAATTAGTAATTTTTGTTTGTGGTGTAGTGGAAGGAAAAGTAAGTAATGTTTAACTGTTATTAACACAAGACAATCACAATTTTTCTGAACTGCTTTGCATTCTGACGCTCTTGTCAGCATCTCCATTGTACCACCAGTTAATAGTAATCTGCAAAAAAATTCCCTAAAAACAAAATCTATTAATAGATTACGTCATGTAATTGCTGAAAATTTAATTTATATACACTTTATTTGACACAGAACTTTAAAATTAATATAAATTTGATTTAAAAAAATTTATTTAACATTACAAATCATTTTTATTTACTTTTTCATGAGCTCTACGTCCATGCAAGCAAGTAGGTAAATATGTTCATGTAATTAAAATCATTATGGGGTCACGCTAATATATTTGGCAAACGTGCACAATGATTTTTTGAATTAATAATGAATAAAATCTCTCAAGGCTCATTATAGCAGAAATGAATCGCAAGCTTCAACTTAGTATCAAAAATCCAAACCAACTGTGAGACAACCTATACCAGCCTAATAGCCTTTATGGTTATTCAGTAAGGTAGATAATAAAAATACAGGTTCAATACAATTTAGGAAAAAATAGGACGAGATAAAACAATGAATGAAGATGTGTACATCACACTATGTCTGTGCATGTCCAGCTTTATTGCTGAATCTGTCCAAGGCTGCATCTTTCTGTTCGCTATCATTGACCTCGGTATTATGCCTTAGTAGCTTTGCAAATAATGAAGCTCTACACAATTCAAGCGTTAGAATTCGTAATTTTGTTGATTTCACATAATGAAATCAGTTTTTTTTTATTGGGCTGGCCTTCTTTCCATAACAGCCTTGTTACTCGATGCCCATTTTTGCACTATAAAACCTCCAGAAACAAGCATAATTCAAAATTGTAGCTATAGTATTTTGTAGCATATTAAAAAGCAAACTGTTTTTATGGCCAAGCATGACGCAAAAACTCTAACATATGTTCATAATTTTTACTCCTTGAGTTGTGATTGTGGATCAGTTCTCCAAACTATTCTTTGTATGTTGTCGTGGAAGGAGTTTCAAGGCCTGGAAAAGATCGCAAAAAGCAAGTTTGATGAAACCAATCTCGAAACTGTAGATAAAATTGAAGACATTAAATTTGAATTACAAGAGAAGCTGTTCAAGTGGCAGAAAATATATGAAAGCCACAATGACGGTAGAGGGAATCATGAATTGGCGCTAAATCAATCTAACTTTCTACAAAAGATCTTTAATATTAACAGACGTGAAAGCGAGATACGATTGCCTTTGTATGTTTTTATGTCTTTCGGTCACAAAGATCTGTCTGTACATCTTTTTGATGTCTCCAATAAACACATAATTGTATTTTCTCTAACTTGTTATGATCGAAAAATGATCCATTCTGTTGCAGTGTTAACCCGACTAATTGAATGTCATTGAGGCTTAGTAAAGGTACTTCATTATTTATTCCGGGGGCTTTTTTGCAATGTGGCGGGAGGTTGTCCTTTCATATGTAGGAATGTAATATGATTTCCCATAAAGATCACGAAGGTTGCTTCGCTGATACATTTCCAGTTTTAAGTTTTAATCTTTCTATAGTACTAACATTTTTACAAATGTGGGGCATCTTGTTATGTCATGTGATGCTTTACAAGGTTTGCATATTTTTCAACAAAATTTCTAGTTGGTGCTTGTGAAATAACAGCATTTTGCCATGCAAAAGTGATTTTTTTTTTGTTAAACACTGAAATTTTAGGTGTTTCTAGTGATTGGAAGCAAGTCTCTAGGAACTTAAGTAATCCACTTAGAAGTTGAATGACGCGAGGTTTCTCTAGATTTACTTGATAAAAACGGTGGATTTTGTTGTTCTTCGATTTTTTCATTGTTGACGTCGGTAAACGAGTCCCTTCAAAGTTTGAACCTTTTCTTCAAGATATTTTTCATTTTTTTAGAGCCCATCATTCTTGTAGTTTTTCTGGATATTCTTCATATTAATGCGATTTCTTGTTCCTCTTCCGAAGTTTGTGCTGTCATTATTATTATATTTACGTCGTAAATCTAAGTATAAGTTAAAATCTTTTGCTGTGAACCGGTATGTTGGTTTTTAGGTACCTGTTCTTAGTGGCTTAAAGGATCGAATGTTAGTTTGTAATTAATTTGGGTAACGACAGAAGATTGATTTTATGTGTCACTGATCTGTGCGTTTTTATATAGATTTACTGAATGTGTCATGGAATTAAGTCTACTTCAAAAAATCTCTTTACATTAATATGTTGTCTGGTTTTTTGGAATTATTTATATTTTTAAATATATTGACAATTCCACTGCTGGTTTATCCTAGTCTGGATAAGGTTTCTTAAATCGTTAATTTTAACGTTGAAGCTTTTTGTTCAGTCGTTTTAGGCTTTAAAAGTTGTAAAAGATTCTGGTTTATTGATTGTGATCAAAAAGATCATTCCATACTTGGAAACTTTCAAAAACCATCCCGTAACCTATTACAGTTGTTAATTGTATAGACTGTTGATCGCTTAGTTTTCAGCAACGTTTTATATTTTTATTTTATTTTATTTTATTCAACCGTGAATGAAAATTAGCTGAACTATCGTTGAAATTTACATTCGTAAGGATTTGCATCATGTTGCGTAGCCAAATAGTCAAATTAGAGTTATTACGTAACCACGTGAAAAATTGAACTCGTCTAATTATCAATCAATACCGTGCTTTAAAGTAAATTTGGTGAAAAACATTTATGAAATGTGAATATAAATACAATTGGTGACGATATAACAGAAAGCAGGGAGATAAACCGGTCACTCAAAAACATGGAGAATATACGAAAACAAGTTTTGATGTTTAGGGAAACCACATTTAAAAAAGAAATATTAGCTAAGCAAGTGTTATTAAGTGAGCAGTGGAAGGATTTTTACGGTCTGGAAAAGATGGACACCAAAATATGACGACACCAATCTCGAATCTGTAGATAAAATTGAAGACACCACGATTGCCCACAATAAATATTCCTGCATTCAGCGGAACATACGCAGAATTCTCATCGTTTTATGACTTATTTGAAATATCAATACACAGTAACGCAATGATAAGGAAAGTCTATAAACTGCAGTATCTCAAAGGATTACTAAAAGGAGAGGCATTTCTATAAAACTGCTCCCAATGACATATTGATAGGCGCAGACAAGTTTTTTGAAATATTAGAAAAAAATCGAAGATAACTAAGATTAACAGTTCTGCAGAATACAGTATTTAAGTGGGTAGTATCAGGTCGACCCAGAATCACTGACATGTCAGAGAAACGATTGTGTGACATAGCGGAAACAGTAAGTACAGAAAACGATGCCATATCTCAAACTGAATTTTGTCTGGTGCAGAGAACGAGATGAGTGCCATGAAATTGAAGCATAAAATAACGACATTATTTCAAAAAGGGGGTTTCGTGTTACGCAAATAGAGATCTAATATTACCAGCTTAAGTGAGGTCGTACAAAATCAAACGGACATGCAGTTGAATGGAGAAGCAGCTCCGGTCAAACTAGTATAGGGCCTGCAATGGCATGCATATAAAGATAAATTCACGTTTAGAGTGCATACGGAACCCGAAGGCCCAATGACGAAGTGAAGAATAATCTCTGAAGCTTCTCAACTTTTCGATTCATTGGAGTTTCTATCTCCATCGACAATATTATTGAAAATCGTAATCCAACGGTTGAGGTTATCAAAATTTGGATAGGACGATCAAGTATCGGAGTCCTATGAAAATAAATACAAAAATGTCAGAGACAGGTTTAAGCATTTTGAAGAGGTTGAAATATAGATTACTAATCATTATATAGTCATATTGAGATACATGGCTTTGCAGAGCCTATTGTGCCGTAATTTAAAGTAAAACCTTTGATGAAAACGGCCATATAGACATAAATTTGTTGACCACGAAAACAAAAGTTGCCATGGTCGTCATGTGTTGCCATGTGTACACTGAGAGATTGATAAGAGAAATACACCGTGAAAATTTCTATGCTGGCCCTACATTAACTAACAGTCTCTTAAGATAGAAATTCTGGATAGTAAACGGACGTAGCAAGATAAGATCGCTTTTGAAGGATTGGGTAACTTGTGCAAAAGTCGCAAACAAAGTCAGCAATCAGCTAATGAGAAATTTACCAGCAGAAAAACTAACCCCTATCCATTTGCAAACTGTGAAATAGATTGGGACCAATTAATTTTTCATCCAAGCGAGTTCGAGGCGCAACCAATCCATTCAATGGATACTTATGCATCTTCGTTTGCATATTCGTGAAGGCCGTACATGTGAAACCAGTTAGCGATTTGATGAGTGAAGCATTCCTGGCTACACTCAAAAGATAAACCACTAGACGAGATGATGTCCCTATCAAAATATATACAGACAATGGGTTTAATTTCATCGGCGCAAGAAGAATTTTGGAAGATGCCTAAAAGATGATAAAATTAATAGTAGAAATAATATCGAGTGGCATTTCATACCATCTTCATCACCTAATTTGGGAGGATTATGGGAATCCGCGGTGAAGTCAGTTAAGACCCATGTAACAAAATCCATGTCAAATGTAAATTTGAACTTTCAAGAGTTGGCTCTTATGCCAGATGACTGGAGAAGAATACCAAGAGAATCTTGTTTGAAATATTCATAGTACCATCTAAATCGATTGTTGGTGTGGGCTGCTCAACTTATTTTGGCTCCTAATTCACAATATTTCATCGCATTATGGATCATTTTTCACAAGGCAGATAATTTCAAAAGAAATGTGTCATTCCAGCTGTTCCTGTAGCAAAACATTACAAATAAAAACCTAAAAAATCTATATTTTACCTGTTCTTTAAGCTGCGCTAATATAACAAGAAAAATAATATTGAAAATTATAAAGAGGGTAATCCGCAAGAGCGTATTTTGCTTAACTTCACAATCATTACGTTGATACTTTATACCTTGCCATATATGTTTTTACAAGTGGAGATTGTTACAAGTGGATTTAATGAAAATTCCTGATCTTGTTCATGAAATTAAAGCGCAGCGAGTACACTGGTTCGGTCACTGTGAGCCGATCTAAAACGAATGGTTCAGCGATCTCTGAGAGGAGAGCCGCTATTTGATAGGCGCAGAGGTCGCTGATCATGGTTCTTCGAGGTAGAGAACGACTTGTCTTCTTCGGCTGGTCTAGAAAAATACGAAGAATAAGCTCGAGGTCGAATCCGATGGAGCCAGAATGTTGATGCGTTACAGGCCAACAATGACCTTTAAAAACCAATTATTATTCTTATTATTCTTATTATTATTATTATTATTATTAACAATAATAATAATGTTGCATAAACCTCTTATTTTGAAATAGTATAAGTGATTTGACCAACGCTACTTTAAACTATAGTCAAAAAAGACATTTGGATACTATTTACTAACTATTCAGCTTTGTAGGCAAGACAAATTTACAGTTCCAGTAAAAGTCCTAGTAAACAAAACAAATTATTGTAATGCACATGTCCTTATATTTTTTTTAAAACACTCAAATTTCATTTTACAACATTCATTACAATACTCAAGATCCTTGTTGGTGATCACTTGAATTATTATCTTTCGTAAATGAACCAGTTTAAGATACACTTGGATGCTCTTTAATGATTTCAGTAATTGTTTGAAATCTTTTAAATACGTTCAAAGGTAGTAGTGCATCAGTTTTTCCTAGGATATTGAATGACGGATCTGCTTAACAAATTTTGGTAATCTCCTCATTTTCAAATTTAGTTCATATCGGAACTAAATTTGAATAAAGGGTGCCGCGATGTAATTCTAAGTAAATAAACAGTTTGTAATATGAGTAGACCTAAAAGAATAATAATGATTATTTTGGGTAAACCTTTCAATTTCCAATTACTTTATGGCATATTACTCTGAAATGAAATGTTTGACAATGCTTGAAGCAATTACGCATTTTGAAGCAATTTTGCAGATTGGCTTTTCCTTTAAAAATCTTATGATTTTCGTTTATTTTTACGAGCACCCCACTTAAATAGTTTCAAGAATCATAAAACAAAAAAACCGGGAAAATCGATTTTCTAAATTATTTTTTTTCATTAAAATCGAAAAATTTTCATTCTAACTAATTTCCCTTTTACTTTTCACACATTACCATGTAACGCGGGTACACAGCCTCATATCCTTGTGCTGTTGCAACGATTTTTTATTTTCCATTTCAATTTTCAATTAACATTAAAACGGAAATTAGAAATACATTTCCACTGTATGTATGGGTGTATAATTTTTTGAGTGTAAATTTATCTGAGGAAATTTTGTTTTTCCTTTTCAAAAACATGCTGAAATTTTAAAATATCAAGCCGCTTAAAAAAAAATTATGTAAGAAAGTTATTTAGATTAAGAAGAATAAAACTTTTGCGTCGCATACACAAATGTTTGTTGCTAATCCATTTATTAAGTCACATCATAAACACATTTCCCTCCAAAAAAACAGAAAGCTTACAAAAAAGCTGAAAATTAAGTTGCATAACTTTTCTTTTGTTGTTGTTTTTGTAGTATTCTTTGTAAGTAAATTAAAAAAAAAAATAGTAAATAGTTGACATAATATATTATTGTAATTTACAATAAAAGCTTCTCATACACATACATACACACATACTAGGCGAAAGCAAAAAATAAAGCTTTTTTGTTGTATTCATTTCATTTGTTTTGTGCTTAAGTTTTAATTTAGCTTTTTTGTCGACAATCGTATCTTTTCTTTTTGCGTCAAATGAACCCAACACAAGTGGAAAAATTTTCATTTATTTTATGAATATGCGGGCGAATATGCATTTTGGTGTGTAGGGTTGTTTCGATTATCGTTGTTTTTATTTTTTGGTGCTGGAATAGAAGACATTGGGATGTTTTATGCGTTTAGGAAATTAAATAAGGAAATTAGTATATTTTTATGCTTTTATGTACATTCGATATATATTTATATATATATATATATATATATATATATATATATATATATATATATATATATATTTATATATATATATATAGATGAATCTTACAACTTGTGTGTGTATGTTAGTAGCCAATCTATCACCACCCTGGAATCTCCAAGACTTAAAATTGTTCTTAGGTATGTCGGGAAACTATCGCCGGTTTGTTTGGGATTAAGCCAAACTTGCGAAACCCTTAACAACTCTTTAACGGGAGGAGGAAGGACGAGTGTCCAAAAATGCCTCTAAAAACAAACCGATTCATCTCGATACAATCGCATTAGACACCTTTGAGCAATTAAAAAATACTCTAGTCTCAGAATAGGTAATGTTATCCCACCCAAGCTTCGATAAGGAATTCGAACTAACCACTGATGCCTTTATCTATGCTATTGGAGCAGTTTTAATGCAAAATAACTGACCAATAACTTTTATCTCAAGAACACCTAGTAAAACTGAGGAAAATTATGCCACCAATGAAAAGGAGATGTTGGCAATAATTTGGGCTCTAAATTCGATAAGAAATTACCTTTATGGCTTTCGGAAAGTAAATGTTTACTTTACGAGAGTAAATGTTTACAGACCACCAACTCTTAACATATGCTCTTAGCAATAAAAACACCAACAGTCTAATGAAACGTTGGAAAGCCATCCTCGAAGAATATAATTACGAGGTAAACTATAAACTAGAAAAACCTAACATAGTAGCGGGTTAGCTCTCTAAACTACCTAGCTCAGCTAAAATACATGCTCTAACATCTACTCAGTACAGTGATGTCAGTTCTTCTCACAACTTTATTCCAAATGATGAAGTTCCGATCAATGTATTCCGTAATCAAGTTATACTGAAAACCGATGACCAGTTATCAGACAACAAACCAATTCTCATCCAAAAATATTAGGCATATTTTTGTTCAACCAAGCTACTCCGAAACGGATTTAATAAATACTTTTAAAAGATATGCGAATCCTTACCTTGTTAATGGACTTTTTTCCTTAGGAATATAATGGGAAAGGTTCAGAAAAACTATGTACTTCAGTTCAACAGCTATACAAATTCCGATATACACAAATCTTAGTTGATGATATATAAAACGAAGCACAACAAGATCATATAATCAGTACAGAACATAAACGCGCCCATAGGAATGCATGTCAAAACCGTAAGCAAATATTATTTCCCTAAGATGGCATCCAAAATTTCTAATCATATTAGGCTGAGAATAAATACGAGCGTCATCCGAAAGATCAAGAAATTCATGCAACTTCGATCCCTAATTACCCAGGCCATACCATTCATATTGATATTTTTTCTATACCGAGAAGCAACTTGTTTTTACTGCGATAGACAAGTTTTCTAAATTCGCTCAGGCCAAGTTAATCGAATCTCGTGCCATCGAGCACATAAAAAATCCCCTTCAGGACATACTATTCTATTTTTGTGTTTATATAGCTGTCGTTGTAATTAACAATGAGAAGCCGCTTAACTCTGCATCCATCATATCAATGATAAGAGAAGACGTTAAAATCAACGTTTATACTACCCCACCTTTCAAAAATGATCGAGGCAGTTTGAGAGAGTTCGTTTTAATACAACAAACTTATACAAATGATCCTGCAAAACAATAGCCACCTAGTGACATAATTTATGTCAAGCATAATAAACTTTTAGAATCCAAATTAACAGACCCCTTCGTGAAAGAAATAGTTAAAGAAAACAGAAACTCAGTTGTTATATCTAACTCAGAAAGGACCGTACTTAAAAGAAACATATACGAAACTAGTAATATCAGCACACATTCACCTTTCAGATACTACTTCTCTCCCACAAATGCTGACATACAATACTAGAATTTACCAATTCACTATTTGTATCTATTCATACGGGACAAGCTAGAATCCAGAATGACAATTTTAATTTCGGCTTAAATAAATTGATTTGTTTGCAGCCCAGGGCAGTTATCTGAAAAGAATATCATTTCAATTTCTTCTTCTAAAGCTGAATTTTCTTGAAGGAACCATAAAACACATGAACCAAATTCATTAACACCCCTTTTTCCTATTCCTTCATGCCATACAAAGCAATCGGCAGATTTGAATCGAAGGTCGTAAATGCTAGAGTTAAAAACGTTTAACTTAGACTTGTAGATGAATACAGAAGCTTTGCGTTTGCGACATTGAAAAACGGCTTCCCAATCATATACTGCAACGATAATATTATAGGTGTGTTTGAAAACTTTTCTTTATCAGATTTGTTTTCTTCCCGAGCTAAATCTTTTTCCTTTAAGGGGTGTCGTACCTCTTCTTCAAGTGGAGCATTTTGATATGACACGCTTAGCTCGCACTGGTCGTTTCTTGGCTTATAATTATTTATATTAAATTCTTTAGTACAAATTTTGTAAAAAAAAATAAATAATTACCAAATGGAGGATTTTTCTGCACTCTGCAACATAATTTCTATATAATACCTTTAGTTGATTCAGAGCGTCGATAGTGACTTTCCACTTTGGGAATACCACGAATATAACAACGAACTTATTATTTTATTACCCCATCAATCTGTGAGTGGTGACCATGTTTCCCTCGGTTGTCCTCCTCTAACACGTTACTTATCAATAGATCCCGCTTTTCAACTACATTTATAATTGGCCTGTCATTAATATCCAAAATATTTAAAAAAAAATTTACAGACGCGAATTTTCTGTTCTTTTAAATTGAAATAGAATGCATTGTTTAAAGATCTTCTGGAGTCTTCTATATGCCTATATCTTGGCCGAACTAGATTGTCCAACTTCCAAAAAATTGTAAATATTTGATGACGAAGAAATTTTACGAAATTTTCTTGCCTTAACTATTTGTCTCATAGGCTTTTCCTGTATTTCGTAACCGTTTGGCTGTATTTCGCCTCCAGTTGGCTACACTATTTATTCTCTTTCTACCCTTCTTTACGGGATTTGGATAAGTCACTTGCTCGCTTGTAGAAGAGGGTTGAAATTCTACTTCTTTGTCACTGCTAGTGGTAGTAATTGTTGACCTTTAACAATTTGGAAAGAAGGATCATTTATTAGGCCCTCATTATCTGAAAGCATAATTATTTGCAGATACAAGTTACATAATTATTTACTAAATTCTTAAATACGCCATTGTAAGTGCCTTCATTAAATGATTCTGAACCTTGAGCTATTACTACTACTGCTTGTAGACGTAGACGATGCCGATACTGAAGACTGTACTTTATTTTAATCTGTCTCGATTGCATTCAAACTTTTTTCAAAACTTTTATTTAAGTTCATGTGTATGACTGAATTCGACTAATATGGCATCGCTATTACCACAGGCCGTTCTAACCTGTTTTCTAGCGTCGTGAACTCATGGTTCAAGAGTAAGACTGTATTCAAATGACGTGAAAGCCCTGTTACCATAGGACCTTCTCATACATTTTCTGGCTCCATCAATCTATTTTGCATTAATTCTGCATCTGTTGCATTACCTGTATTAGTACCTTTAAGTGCATCTCCTAGTATGGTGGTGTCTTCAAGTTGATCTTTTTTGCCTTGATCTAATGTCATCTGTACAAACAACTTCCGTCGCTTTATCGTAATATTATCTGAAGAGTGCAATAAGGCAATAAAATATGTCATTAGTTGATTTTCGGACCAATTCTGCAGGATTGTGAGTTTGTAACTCCTCCCCTCTCTGATTGTCGCGTGGATTTCTCTGGAATTTACAGGCCAACGTAGATCTTCCTTTCCACTGGCAGAATATTATGATTACACTTAAAATCATAAATATTAATGAGTAATGTGTAACATGATGAAAGTGTTGTGTTTGGTGTTTCTCCTGTAGTTCTTTTAAGTTTTAAATTGTCCAATTACTTACTTCATGGATATTGATGTTCGGGATTACGTTTTTGTGCTGCTACTTCATTCCATGGAAGCTGACTGAGTTGATACTTAAAGTTAATATTTCCTGGGTTGGAGTATGTTTTCCTTGGATTTCGATATAACATCCTAAGTATTCTGGTATAGTGGCTGTTGTAATTTTGTGGGTATCTTTCGTACAGTTAAAATGAAATTCTATTGTTCTAATGGTTTCTTGGTATTGTTGTAGAGGTATGATGTGGATCAATTTTTTATGGGATTCTTGTATATATATATATATATATATATATATATATATATATATATATATATATATATATATATATATATATATATATATATATATATATATATATATATATATATATATATATATATATATATATATACTTCTCCTAAAGGGATTGGAATGATTCCGTTATTGTCCTGTAGTCTGGTCATTTTCAGCGACTGTCCTTGGCTGTTTTGAAACCTTTTGACTTTGACTTGACTATTTGTTTTTTAAACAGGGATATTAGTTTACCTCTTTTTTTTCTTTACAAATACAGGTACTTTTATCGGTATAGTACCAGATGGTTTCCGGTTTTTATTTTATTTCCTCTCTTTGTTTAGTGCATTTCTCATGTAAGTTAGCATAGATTGTTTCAAACATTTCTCTTTGTTTGCTGGCATACTCTAGCTCTGTTCCAAATTCTGGTGTGTTGGGATAATAATGTCCATTAAGGAGCGTGAAAGCTGTCATCTTTGTGGCACTATGAATGGAATTATGGTCCAGTAATTGCTGATAGCATAGTATCGGGTATACTACTTTCAAGGTTTATTATTTTAATTACTGTGCATAATTCTTTCAGGGTTGAACATTCCACAAGTGAAGTTCCGGTGGAATTGTATAGGGTTGTAGCATGATGATCAATGTTATAGTTTTGGGTAAAAAATACATTGGGACATATAGTTCTGTATCTAATTTTTAGATATGAATTCTTTCTTCGATAGGCATGAGATATGCTGCACCAAATTTAGAGAATTTAGTTAAAAATGTATGATTATTTAGTAGAAATATATTTGCATGTATATGATTTGCATATGTTTCTTAGATGTCTCCGTTAAGGATAATTCTATGACAGGAGGTTGCCTGTCATATTTTATTTTAAGGCAAACTTCACTTTTTCTAACATATACCTTTATTTTTTGTTTGAGATGGGGAAAATAAAACATTTTTTTAATATGTTCGTAATTTTTTTAACACCTCTGTGTTCGTTTAATTCATCTGTGGCTTTATCTTATTTTGTTAATTGGAAGGATACATTATATCCTCTAGAAATATTTTGGATCTAACTAACCTGACTTTAGGACTTGTTGTCCTAGGTCTAGCATTGATCATTTTAATGTATACTATTTTCACAATTTCGAAAGTATCGTCATCAGCGTTTAGTGACGTTTTTCCTTTGTTTTTTCATGATTTCCTAAATATATTATCTTTAATTGTTGTTTCTATTCGGGGATTACTTTTAGGTGAACATATGGAAGTTCTTTCTTTGTGAACGAATAGTAATTGTTTTCGTATTATGGGTTGAGTAACACCGTCGGTTGTTTTCATGATCATTTGTTTATTAAAGGTGTTAATACTATTAACAGTTTCAGGTATAGGTATTTGTTATGTTGATAAAATTGTTGTTGTGTCGTCTAAGGTGTTCAACTGTTTGAATTATTTACGTCTATGCGTTATAATGCGTCTGCATTTTCGTTAAGAATTCCTTTTTTATAGCCTATTTCATAATCATAATCTATTCTTCCAGTTTTAATCTCCATCGAACCAGTTTTGAATTTGGTTTTTTTAATGAGAGTAACCAGGTTATGATCAGTAATAATTTGGAATTTTCTACCGAAAAAGTATGGTCTGATTGCATTTTTCAGGTCCAAGGGCATACGAACAAATTCATAATGTCCAAATTCTACACTAAGAGCGGTCTTGCTTTAGTCTTTCGGATTCACTTCGAAATGGTGAAATCCAGATGCAAGATCAACGGTGGTAAAGCACTGACATCTTCCTAATTTATCGAGTATGTCTGTTATATTTGGAATTGGATATTTTTCATCAATTATTTGATCATTGTGTTTGCGGTAGTCAATTACCATTCTTGATTCTATTTTACCAGATGCGCATCTGATTTTTTTGGCACTATCCATACAGGAGAGTTCCAAGAGGAAAATGAAGGTTTAATCACACCCTGGGTCAGCATTTTCGTAACTTGTTCTTCAACTTCATTTTTATGCATAAAAAGATACCGATAGGATTTAGTGAAGTAAGTGTTTCCTTTTAATACTCTATGTTATGCTTAATTTGTTGGTAAAGCTTAAGTCTTTGTCGCTTTTTTGAAAGAGTTCAAATTGTAGACATAACTTTAGAATTTCGTATTTTTCTTCATTATTAAGATTATTCGTTCGAATTAAATTTTCTATATCCTCACTCGATTTAGTCGAATGGCAGAAGTTTACTTCTCTCACTACAGCATGCTTCTCTAGCATTTTACAATGCTAGGGCTGCCCAATGAGGAATTCCTGTACTTTTGGTGATTAATTGATTACTTTCGTTCTGATATAATGGTTTCTGCTATTATAAATTCCTTCTGGAATTAATAATTCATTTGATAGTTGTGTTGGCTGAAGGTATATACTTCCATTTTTAATTGTGACAGATATGCTGGGTTTGGTGGTTACACAAGGTGTTTCTACATACTCATTATTATGGAGTTCCATTGCCAAGTACCATGGAAGTCCTATTTGCTGGAATCTATTTTAGAATGGTCTTTTTGGGGTTTTACCATTAGTTGGTTGTCTAAATTTATTTGAATTGGATGTATAGTATCCATGGGTTCAGGTTTACCCATAATTAGTTTATTATTAGATGCACATGGTCTGTGATTGTAATTTGGATTTGGTCCTTTATTATTCCTTACAAAAGGGGGTATTTAGGGAAGGCTATGTTGTGGTCTATAAGATTGGGGTTATGAGCTGGGTATCTTTAAAGAGTGGAGCTGTAATTATTCCTGAAGGGAATTGGGGTTCTGATATTCTGTACTGCTGGTTTATTTGCATATCTAAAATTCCACAAGAATTGTTCTCTAAGGCAGTTTATGCGTGCTTCAATAAGAGTTTCGAGTTGCATTGACCTAACAAGCAATCCCATTGGTTCTCTGAGATTATTCATAAAAATATTTAGAGCCATTTTGTCGTACCAAGTGCTTTTTGCGCAAAGGCTAATACTCTATTAATGTTTGCCCAATTTTTAAGAACCCCTAATATAGATGATTACTTTACAAAGATTACTAGTGCTATTTGCCAATTCATCGAAGTGTCCATTTAACATTACGAACTGACAAAGCTAACAAGCCATTTCAAATAAATTATTCCTTCATGAAAAAAGCACAGTTTAGCATGATCCTTAGTACTCAGCACTGAAATCTCAACTCGTATCGCTCGAAATGAAATATGTACATAGATTTTTATAACACTGTATACATTTTTACCGTATTTAGCACGTATCAGTAATTTAATACTTCAACATATTTTACCTCCTAACAATTTTAAACTCACTCTAACCTCCCACGTAATTTTATATAATTTCGTTCATGACACACACACAAAACGAAAAGCACAGAATCATTCAAATTCTTGAATATAATAAAAAAAATTTTGATAAAATAACCGTCTAACGTATTTCAAACATTTTTCTTTTTCAAAATTCAAAAAAAAAAAAAAGTTATTTTTTCATCTCACAGAGCTTTTCAGCTATGTTTTCATGTTTTGTCATTTCCGTTTGTTATTTTCTTTTTTAAAAAAAAAGTAATATATTTTGTTTATGTGACTTTTATTCCTGTTCCTAACTCTCCATAATTTTTTTTATTTTATTTTTTTAACAAAAATGATTCAGATGATGAAGGAAGATGATGTGAAATGTATTTGGATGAATGAATAATCGGTTTATATATACGAGTATGTACCCGAAGGTAGAAAGAGTTAAATCTGTTGTTGTTCTTTTGGAAAAATATATTTATGTATATCTAACAAACTTATTTTAAGACGTATAATTTACCTACCTCTGTTACCTACTCTTCCCATATATACTAAAGAATATTAATTTTATTCTTATTCTTAAAAGGTAGACGTGACATTTTATATTAAAATGAGATATATACGAATTATATATATATATATATATGTATATATATATATATATATATATATATATATATATATATATATATATATATATATATATATAATATAATATATATCCGAGTTCATATAAGACAAATAATAGAAAAATAATAACGGTAATAAAAGTTTATTTTGATATTTATAACATAAATAATAGTGTCAGTAAGCAAATGTTTAAAGTGTTTTCTGAACATGTTTGAAAGCTACACCTAAATTACATACATATATACAAACATACTTTAATTTTTTTTAAATTTAATATTAAAGTTGTAAGATGTAACATTAATTGAAAAACTCAAAACTTTTAATTTTTGGAAAATATCACCATATATATCACTAACCGAGTGCCGCTAAAGTGCTGGCACTTCGTAAATATTTTGAATGGTCTACATATGTTTTTTAGTCAGATTGCAAAAATTTCAAAAAGTGTATAAATGTTATTATTACATTTTTGACCTTGACACCAACTTGATTGATTGATTGGTTGATTTAAAATGTACGACAAAGCATTAAGCAGGATCTCCTGGTTGTTTGGCTTGGCCCAACGTACACCCATTTTTACATTCACTTAGCAGGATATTAGTTAAATTATTGAGATGGATCCGGTTCCAGACACCTTGGCGGTCAATAGTTAGTAAATTTTTGGTCGGATAGGGGAATGATAAGTATTGTAGTAAACAAGTGTTGTTAGCTGCTGGTTTTACATTGGATTCTTTTCCAAAACGAATTCAATAATCAACACTCAATAAATTTATTTTTTTTTGATTTCTAAGTGCGCAGACAACAGTTTATACACAAAACATAATAACAAAATTGTACAGACTTAAACACATTACAGTGCATGAAAGCATCTACTAAAACATACCGCCGACGTTAACCATCATTTTAATTGACAGAAAGTATGCATAATTTATGGAAAGGCCGCTTGTATGTGCCTCCCGCTGTTTTAACAGTTGTTACTCTCACCTTGCCATCATTTTCTGGATGTACCTCTACAATACACCCGATTGTCCAACTCGTCCAGTTCGTCTTTTATGACAACAATGTCATTTAACTTGACATTTTCATGCTTGTTAGTCCATTTTGATCTGCATTGTAAGCTGCTAAGGTAATTCCTATGCCACTGAACCCAGAAATTCTGTTTGAGCTTCTTGATTAATTCCCATCTGACACTAGCTGGCAATTTTTGGTTAGACAAATACTCTTCTGGTAACATATGAAGTGCTCGACAAATGGTGAAGTACACTGGAGTTAAAATCAGGTGATCTATGTCGTCGAGTTTTGAATTATTTGCGCATAGAGAACGAGCGTTGAGAGCACCTGGCAGATTAAAATGCCATATAATTTCTTGCCTTAAAAGAGAAGAATAAATATTCGCTTGATTGGTTCGTAAAAATTGATATAATCCTTTAAAAAATTGCGCCCAAAAAATTGGAACCATTATCGTTAAACATCGCCCTGTAAATCCCACGTCTTGTGGTCATTCGGCTAAGTGCTGCAAGAAAACTTTGCGAAGTAAAGTCACCGACAATTTCTGTATGCACCGCTTTCGTGCTAAGACATATAAATATGCATATATATGTTTTGATTGGATGTTTACCTCTTTTTCTCACTGGAGTTACTCTGAACGGGCCAGCGTAATCGATGCCTACATTTACAAACGGGTCAGCATACGTAACTCTTTTTTCCTGAAGATCACCCATGAGCTGCGATTCGAGTCAATGCCAAAGTGATAGAATTTATTGTGGTAATCTCAGACGATTGCTTTGGTGATTGTTGATTAACTAGGCAAAATAATTGGATGTATCGTATTATATGGCACTGCTGATTTACTATATCTTCCACCCACTCGTAAGATTGCCGTTTTATCGCAAATTGACTCGCTTCACAGAATCCATGCAGTTCGATTTCTTTATGAGACCCAAGCCATCGGGGAATTTGTATGTGCAGAAGGTTTTCCAAGTCTATGTCTTCCCAACGTCTATGATTTGGTGCTGGTAGCTCATCATCCCAATCAATAGCTTGCAGCCAAGTGCTTTGGAACAACATTTGGACCCGAAGAGTCGTAGAGAATAACCATCCAAAAGGGTTGAAAACTTCGACAACATCGATCTTTTGGTGTGCTTCGTGCGATTTTCAAAATTCGTGGAAAACTGAAATTTATCAGTTTGGGGAGAGAACTCTAAACCTAAGAGTTTGGTTGCTTCTGGATGCTCTGCGATTTTTATGCTGCTAGTCTTCGTACTTGTTTCAGAAATTGCTTGCCGTATTTCTTCATCATTGGACGCCCATTTTCGCATGGTAAACTTGTCTGATTGAAGTACGCTATCGATGCTGTTCTTCAATTGTATATTAACTCTTCCCTCGAATCTGTTCCTGTCATTAAATCATCTACATACATATCACTTTGTATTGAATTGGGTGCATGATCGTCGTTAAACTAGAGGATTTAAGAACACCATGATGGGGGAGATAATACTGCTGCTGATTTAATTGGTCACTTGCTATTTTTTCCATATGACCCAATTCTTCATATTCTTTCATGAACTCGACGTATAAATCCCAATATGAGCTATCCTGTTCAAACTTTCGTTCCATTGCTTTTAATCGGCTTATTGCTAAATGAAAAGACGAACCGCAACTTTACTTGGATGAACCGAAAATGGTAGCTTTACCACATATCTTCCTTATGGGCTTCTTTTTGTTGTCGTCAGAAATAATTCCTCGCACCTTTGCTCAGCATCAGACCGCTTTGGTTGCGATCACATTATATTTCCCTTGAACATGCTGCGGATGTCCATGATAAATTGACTAATGAAATCTAAATGACGAGATTGCCTCGGATTTCTTTCAGTTTTCGACTGTATTGCTCGTGTCAGAAGCTTATGATCGGTATAAATGGTAAAGTCCCGACCTTCGACAAAATATCTAAAATGTTTAATGGATTGAAAAATTGCCGTTTGAATGCTGATTATTTCGTTTCAGCTTCTGACAGTTTCTTCGAAAATAATCCCAGTGGCTCCCAACAATCATTATTGAATTGTTGGCACACTGCGCCGACGGCAGTGTTGGATGTATTCATAGTTAAACTGAATTTTGCGTTATTCAGAGGATGTGCCATTAATTCTATGGGCAAGCAAAATTCTTAGCAGTTTTTGGCTTCTTGGGTAAAGTGGCCAAAACAGAATGAATCGGGGCTAAAATATCGGCAAGTTTTAGATAAAATTGGCTTACCATCCCGAGAAACTTAAGCTTGGGCTTACCATCCCGAGAAACTTAAGCTTAAGCTTGAGTAAGCTTAATTGATGTTGGGTCAAATTCCCGTAATGTCATTGATTATCTCTGATGAGGGTAAATTGTAATTGAAGGATACTCCTTTAGTAGCGTGCCATAGCGGTCGTTGATCATGTAATGGATAGGAATTATCGTGTCAATTATGATGGTATAGTGGCATTGATTGACAGCAGTGTCGCTGAATCGATCAGCCTTTTACGCGTAAGATCAAGCAGTCCGAATTTACTCAAAAGTCGACATCAATCTAATAGAACCTGTTTAATGATTGTATATTTTTTTGTCGTAAGTGGATCGCCAAGAAGGCCGATATTTTCGCGACCGCGAAAATAATAATACATAATATCTCTGTCAGCACTGACACAAGATCAGTGCTGACAGAGATATTATGTACTTCTGCGGTTTGGTCACCCGTGGTTTTGTTCAAAGGTATGTTTCCGCCACCCTGGACCAGTCGTGGGTATTTGCCATCCATAATGGTTGTAATCGGAATCCCAATTGCGTAGGCGCAGCTTTGCTTGTTATGAAGTTTTCGTCGGTTCCTTGTGCATTATATTCGTGTCATGTTCTGTTTTACGTACCGGTGGTTCTAGGTTTGTCATCTGTTTTTATCGGGTTTTCCTGTGCATCCATATTGCCTAGTATAACTTAAGTGTTAATTTATACTTTTATATAAAGACAAAATTAACTAAATCGAACAAGATACAAGTTTAATTTGGAACGTGCGTTGGCAAAATATCGTTCTTGCCCCAATTCTAGATCTAACAAAAACTTTTGTTTAAGAATATTATTCTTTTATGGAGCCCTCTCGGTTAAATTGCATTATGTTTTTGTTATAATGATGATCGGGTGAATATGAACTTTTCAAGTTTGGCAAAATCACTCCAGTTTTAAAGTTATTTTAAAATAACAGTTTTAAAAATGCATCAATCAGGCTCAGTTTCCTTTTTTATTATATTACGAAATATGATTACGTCAACAGCTTAGTAGTACAGTGAGTTTGTGACTTTAATTTACAATCCCAAAGTTTTTCATTTACCGAGTTAAAAACCCGAAACTTGGAAAATTAAAGTAAAATTTCATTATCGACATTAAAATTAACAAAAATTAAAGAAAATTTCGTAACTGAAACCGGATGTCTTTTTCATTCCATAAAAGCTTACATAATATTTATGTCTTGTCAATTTTAATTTCTTTTTCAATTTACGTCATAAAAATTTTATAAGAAAATTACTGATTCTCTTTGATAATATGTTGTGTATAGTAACAAACAAAAAAAAAATTAAAGTGAATTTCGGTAAAACCTACCATCTAACCAAAAAATATTAAGAATTTATTTTTTTACTCTTAGAACGTAAAGATACGGGCAAAAGTTTGTTTGATAATATATTGGATCGGTGTAAAAATTTAAATTTGTTTATTGGCTTATACGATTCGTTGTGTATATACCGCAAAATTTTAAATCAACTCTCGGTTTGACAAAAAACCCTTTTTCATTTTCCAAAAAAAAAAAAAAAAAAAAAAAAAAAAAAATCTCTTCTCTCGTTTAATCATAATTTTATTTCCGTTATCACTTTTTTTTTACTTTTAGTTTAGTTTGGTTTTTCCATTTTCTTTACAAAGAAAATAATGAAATAATGTTTATTTATTAAATAAATGACAAAATGTAATTTTTCTTAATTTTTCATTTACTTTTCGTCTTTCGTGTGCTGTCGCACTGTAGAAATAAACCGGAGAGAGTAAGAGAGATTGTGTTTGGAAAAACTTTTTTCGTTTATTTTGTTCATGAAAAATTTATATATTAAAAAGTTTTTTTATTTTATTTTTCATCTTGTAAACAGTTATGTCGTTGTTGTTGTTGTTGTTATATCAAAATACTTAAGTAAGTTAAGTTTTTTGATTAAATTTTATTAAATTCTGTCAAAGATTTATACGAAATTTTAATTTATTATGATGGTGGGTATAGCAGTAAAAATTTCAGTTTTGAAAATGTGAGAATGAATATCTCAGTAGTCAGGTGCGTCACACCAAAGTTGTTTTAGGAACAGTCTTACCCGACATGATGAAGTGGATTTGATAAACAGTAATGGCGAACATTAAGTCATGATATAATATTTATTGATTGTTAATTCATATTTAGCTCCAAATCTTCTCCTGAATTGTGATGATAAGATATTATTCTATTTTAAAGACAGTAGGTGTTGTGTGTTACAATATTTCAGAATCAGAATGATGTGATGTGTTATTTGTCGATATCACATGATAGAACGTTAGTACAAATTCCACCACCATTCAATGTACATGTGAATCACATTGATAATCACATGTCATTGTTACATCTTTCCTTTTTTTTTTATTTTAATATATCTCTTTATGTTATTTATTTATATAATGTAATATTTTAAACTTAAATTTATTTCATTAGATTTTAATATTTAATTTTATAAATCAAGGCGAACTAGTGGCTTTACTATACGGGTCAATCGTGTTCTATTTACTCTGTGCTGATTAGACCCAGTCACTTGATTAGTTGAACTGACTGTGTCTCTATTTATGTTTTCGTTAACAATAATTGATGGAATCATGTCGTTATCTATTATTTTTTTGCCTTAGGTATGTCTGTTTTAGTTGCTTTGATATGGTGATAGTTTCTTCTATATGTTTCATTGTTATCTGTTTGAACTATCATTGATTTTCGTGCATCTGCATTCCGTCTGACACGACCTGATATTTATTCCCTAGGTTTTATTTGTTTTTTAATTTTGTCATTAACTTTAATGGGTTTTGATTCTTTACTACCTCTGTCAGCAAAGCTTTTTTATATTGATCTGCTGTTTTGTAGTTTGTCAGCGACATTGGTTTCTATCTTTGGGATCAGTAATTGTTTTGATAATGGTAGTGTTGATCTTACTATTCTACTCATTTGTCGTTGGTTCGGTGACCCTATGTTTTCCTGTCTTGGCGTATTTCGTAGATTCAGTATGGCTAAATATGTGTTTGATTTGTCCTTTGAGCATTTTGTGAGTAATAATTTAACTGTTTGTACTGCTCTTTCGGCTAAGCCATTATATCGTGGAAAATATGGGCTGGAGGTTCTGTGCTCAAAATTTCATTCTTTGACAAATTATTTAAATTCTCTTGCTGAGAGTTGCGGTCCATTATCTGAATGGAGTATTTATGGACAACCGTGAACTGAGAACCATTTCTGAAGTTTTGAGATAATTTTTAATGAGTATTGGGATTTGACTTGACTAAAGTCTATGAATCCTGAATAACTTTCGACTATAATTATTTAGGCCTTCGAATTAAATTTGAATAAGTCTGTTCCCACTATTTGAAATGGTATTTCTGGTTCTTTGTAGTTATTGGTTCTTTGGTTTTATTTCGTTGAGTTTGTTTGCAAACTCAGCATCTTTCTATAAAATCTATCACGTCTTGGGATACACAAATGTTTCTATTTCTATTTGATCTTCTTCGTTTTCGTAAGGCGGATTATCTATATCGCGACTTAACAAGTCGGGTATTGGTGTATCTTTGCCTTTTTTTGTATCTTATGTTTGGATTATACTGACTGATTTGGAACATTAATCGTTGTAGTCTAGGTGGAACTGATCCTAACGGTTTTTTAAAAATTGTTTCAAGTGGTTTGTGGTCAGTTTCGATCTCTAACTCTTTCCCATATATATAAATGTGGAATTTTTTGTAGCCGAATAGTATCGCTGTTGCCTCCTTTTCTATTTGTGGGTAAGCGGTTTCTGTTTTGCTGAGTGACCTTGAAGCGTATGCAATTGTTCGACTTTTTTGTATTAGAACTGCCCCTAATGTCGATTTAATTGCATCTACTGATATCTTTAAATTATTTTTGTATCATACAATGCTAAAACTGGTGAACTTTTGAGTGATTCTTTAATGTCTTCGAACGCTTTTTGTTGTTCAAAATCCCAATGAAACTATATGTCTTTTTCAAGTAGTTCTCTTATTGGAGCTGTATTTTCTAAGCATTGAGGAATAAATTTAGCTACGTAATTTATCATGCCCATTATTCTCTGTATTTGCTTAATGTTTTTTTGGTACTGTTATTTTGTTGATGGTTGAAACTTTATCCTTATCTATTTCTAGTTGTCTTTCTAATAGTTTGTGTCCTAGAGATTTTATTGAATATTGTGTCTAATGTTGTGTATATTGTGTCTAATATTGTGTCTAATGTTGCATCCATTGATACTTCTACGTTTCTAATTCCTTCCAATAGATTAGACATCAACTGCTGAAATACTCCCGGTGCCGATGCCAATCCAAAACGCAATCTAAGGCATATGTACCTTCCCCATGGTGTTGTGAACGCTATCTCTATTGCAATATGTCTGCGTTTGACTAAGGCTTAGATAGGCACTACTTTACATCCTTCTATCTTTAAATCAAGTCTTTTCTTTGACTTTCTCATTTTTAAAACATTTACATTTCTATATTTTGTAGCCTCTGACGTTTGGGATCTTTCATTATATCCTCTTTTGTATAAAGCTCTATATGTGTCAGAGTTAGGTGTATAGATTTTGCATATACCGTTGTTCAATGATGTTTCTTTATATTCCTTCTCTGCAATTGATTTGATGATTGTATCGCTTAAACGTTTCTTCCTTTAGAATATTCATTATTTTGTTTTTTTTTTTAAAGTTGAGGTTTAACATTGGCTTTGGTTATACTTTCAATTATTTATTTTGTTAAAATTTTGTTGCTAAGCCGATTTCTCAGCTTGTCAATTTTATTAGTTTTTCAGTTAAGTTCCGCCATTTTCCTTTTCAAAATACAAGACGAAACCTGTTGAGGATGACAAAAAGAGACCTTGTTATTTTTAAACTTGGTTTAATTGGGTTTGAGCATAGTTTTATTCCCACGAGTTGTACGAAAAACAACATAATGGCAAACCACATCGTTATCACAGGAGGGCTACATTTTAAAATCAAGTGACGCCTTATTTGGAGTACGCATAATAAAAGCTAAGCAACCTTTTAACCATGCAGCTTTCGTCGTATGCAGTAGAAACTTAGCTTGAGTGTGGAAATTTTTGGGTCACCCTGAATATTTGATTTCCCCATCCATATTGGTGGGCTTATTCTTATCTGTCACCTGGGGAGGGGCTCACGAGGGAACTAGTCAAACTCTTACACTAGCAAATATTGATGATAATAGAGTTTTGAATCTGGCTTTCTTTTGAATGATACATGAAGTGAGGATAGCTGTATGTGCTGATTTGGCATGGTTATCTAAGAGTCAAGGTATATGTAATAATATTCAAAGTACTTGTTACGTTACAATCAAATTTAAATTTCCAACGTTTTATATAAATGAAAATAATTGACAAATTAAAATAATTGGTACCGATAACCAGGCTCATTTTAGTCGAGCACTTCTCGATTCGGCATCTAAAAGCAATTTCATAACTGATGAACTCTCGCGGAAACTTGAACTTATCAGAAAACAGCGTCATCACAGCGTGTCTGGTATTGATAGAATCTCAGTAAAAGCAAAGCATAAGGTGGCAACTACAGTTAAGTCGCAAACCAACAACTGCAGTCTAAAAATAGAATTTTCGGTTATACCAAAAATTACAGATCAATTGCCAAAAATCGCATACAGTTTGAAAGCATGGAAAAACCACTCGATGTGCAACTCACTTATCTCTCGTTTAATACGCCGGTGCCAGTTGACATTTTGATTGGCATTCAATACTTTTTCAAGCAACAAAGCATTGAAATAAGCAAATAATTACCACCATTACAGTCAACTGAGTTTGGGTACATCATTGCCGGAGAAGACGAACAGGATTCCGGTGGAAACTTGAACTTCTGTGGACACTATTACTACGAAAACACATTTATCTGAGGAACAAAGGGATTATCAAAATCGTTTCGTCTACACGCATACACGTAATTGCGTTGAAAGGTACGTCGTAAAGCCATTACACTACAATCTGCATGAACTTGGTGAATCGAAAAATATCGCGTTGAACCGATTTTTGTCAGAGAAGAGAAGATGAATTTTGTATATTCGCGTTTCATCTTTTCGTTGCGTTGCACGAAAAGGTGAAACGCGAATATACAAAATTCATACAAGAATATGTTTTTTTGGGCCACATGTATAGTTCAGGGGGATATGGGATATATGGGATATGGGATGGAAAACAAATTATGCTAATACAAGGTCCGTCTAGTAGACGCCCTATATACACCAAAATTGAAGATAAAAGATAAAAATAGAATCAGATTAGTTTTAAATACTAATTATCAAACCTTTTAGAATAATAACCTTATACATAACACCATGCGTTCCCTAAAAAAACTTATTCCGTCATCGTGTTAAACGAAGCACCATATTGCAATTAAAGCAGTCAACTGAAAAACAGTCTACCGATGTAAACTCGAGGGTGTAGCATCGATGCCTCTCTCAATATATTAAAATACTTTTATCATTTCGTATTTAAAGTTTTTATTTATCAGTTTCGATAAAAATCGAAGTATTTTTTTTTTTTAATATTTTTGATTGTTTTGATAAGAAAAATGTTCATATTCTCACATCCGATTTTTAATTTAAAAGGTGGCAGGCAAAAGTTATTTTCCTTCGATCCAATCTCCCGTTTTATATGTCTATAACACAAAATAATTTATTTGTATATAAAAACAATCTGAAATATGATAGTTGAATGGTAAGTCCCTGGTTTTGGTAAAAGATGGTTTCAAAGATGGTTCAATTTAAGCGAAGTTAAAAGGGATTGTGGACTTCTTTTTGCAACATTAAATTAGACAGAGTAAAATAACCATCACGATAGAGTAATAAATAAATTTGATAAATAAAAATTAAATAAAAATAAAATGAGTCAAAAAATTAAAGTGTTTCAAGAAAGTTTTTTTCTTTTCCAGGCCTAGTACCTTTCGGTCGACCCTCGTATGAAGTAAGGTATCGATGATGGATATTAAAAATAAGAAAATAATAAAAATAAAATAAACTAAGGTAAGTATTAAACAAATAATATATATCCGATTTTCTTTTTATTTCTCTTGTCTTATGTACGAGTATTCAGAAGTTACATAAGATGAGGAAACTTAATCGATTTTAGATTAAAGATTTTTTGTTTTTCTTCTTTGCAACTTTTTTCTTTTTGTTTGTAGCAGAGGAAAAGTTTTTGAATTGATTTCTTCTTAAAGTTATTAAAAATGAAAAAAATGTGATTGAACTGTTTTTGATTGAAGTTAAAATGTAAAGTGATTTTTGTGACGTAAATACTGTACAGAAATTCATATTCGGTCAAGTTTCTTTAGTTGTTCGATAGATATATTCCAAGACGGCACTTCAATAACTTTATTAAAGTTTCAGAGCACTTGAGTCTACAAAATAAAGCTATGGGGAACAGATTTTTTCCAAATATCATAACTATCGGTTTAACAATAAACAATTGAAAGCACTCACAACTTTTTTAAGGCCTAAATCGATTATGACAAATATGATGAAAAGCTCTAGACATCATGTAATTGCAAGGAGTATTGGCTAGGTTCTTTCTTCCAATAGTTACTAAATGTAAAACAAACAAATTATTATCAAATATAAGTTAGGTCCTACTTCTCCTCCCAAAGAAAAGCAATTTTATGGATTGTTTTATTTTAATTACATCAAACACTATTATTAAACATCTTTATTCAATTCAAATGCACATAATGAAAACTCACCGAAAAGTTACTTCGGGAAAATACCTATCAGCGAATAGTCATAGGGTACAGTATTAAGCTGGTACTGTAAATTATTTTTGTAGTAATTGTCAAGCATAATATCATGGCAGACGTAAATCCTGCAACAAAATAAAAATAGTGGCGGCAATATTTAATGTAGGAAGACTTTCGCAACATTGAATTGTCGATTCCTATTTGCAAGTGGAAAGCGATAGTTTTAATTATATTCATTAACACATCAGCAGCATTTACGAGCCTTTATTTACTAGTTTTATCAAAAACTTGCTGAAGACATAGAAAATGAGGCCGTGGAGTCCCCGTGATTTTGCCATTATTGTTTGTAAGTTCTCTGCCAATCAATCAGTCACACATCTGATAGACCAGATTTAGTGGTCAGAGTAAATTGATGCTAAAATAATTGATGCAGGCTCCCACTGCGAACTGTACCTTAAGACAATCGATGGCTTTCGTTTCACACCTTAAAATCGTAAGACTCTCTGCTTCGAGCAGAAAATAAATTTACAAATACAGTACGCATCGACAAAGTTGTGTCATTGGAAATTTCCGATGCAAATCAAAATTCACGATTGCATGAAATCGTCAAAAGATGCATGATATAGAAAATATGGAGAACTCAGAACGTATTGAAAGTATTCAGTGGCACTTCGTTATTTATCCCACAATCACTCTATTGCTTTGGTTCTTCGTCCATATCAGGAAAGGACCAGTCTGTTTGGTTTGCAGCGTAGTAAAGTTGCATCTGTCATTTTTATTTTCAATATTTTAAAAATGCGTATTGACTGGGCCCCATTATTGGATCAATTGTTCGTTAATGCTCCTGTTTGGCATGTACGGCGACGCGAAGGTTTTTTACACATAGTTTTTTTTATCAACTAATCAGAATTCAATTAATTTGTAATGTTCAATAAATTTTTTATAAATCTAATTTATAGTAATTTTAAAGTTTTGTGTCAAATAAAGTGTATTTAAATTAGATTTTCGGCGATTACATGACGTATTGGTCATAAAACGGTTAATTAAATTAATTTGAAATTTGTTATAAATTTTTTAAATTTTAATTTATTCTATAATTTTTATAATTTTATATTTTTAGTGTTGTAATAAATTAATTTATTGTAAATTTCAGGCAAAAACTAATCCAATTTATTAGAGCATACGGTTTGGAGAAATTAGTCCATTAATAGATTTTCTTTTTTGGGATTTTGGTTTTTGCAGATTACAGTTAAATGATGGCACACTGGAGTAGCTGATAAGAGATGACAGAATACTGAAAACAGAATGCCGAGCAGTTCAATAAAATTTTGATTGTCTTATGTTTACAGAAGTTTGAATATTGGCTACCTGAAAACCGGAATTCGGTCATTACTGATATACTTTTCCTACCCTCCACAAAAATCAGATGACAAGACTTGTGCCGTAAAGATCATGAGGTGTCTGAGACCGGGTCGTTTTTATCAGGCATAGAAATATATTTATAGAAATATAAATATATGAAAACCCCTTCTATTCTACCGTTTGTTAAATGTAAAAAGGCTGTGGGAATAGGACCGGCGTTAACCGGAACACATAACTAGCACTTGGTCTCACAGTCTCATCTATCAATCAATCATTCAATATCGGTTCTAGAGCGAATATTAGGAAAATTTATCTCATGCTGGCTTACAAGTAAACCGAAGAGCAGTTCTAGTTGATCTTTCGAATGATCTGAAGTTTTAATTGGCTCTGAAAATCTTAATATTAATATTTTTAACTTGTTTTAATTGATTTGATAATCAGTTAGCATAAACAATCGTGCTTTATTAGTCATTTTTGTGCAATAGTCATAATAGAGGTAAATGATGTTAGTCACTGTTTTGATGCAAATTGTAATCATTTTAAAAACAATATTTTAATTTACTTACATAAAGGAACATGCTAATTTCATGCCTTGCTTCAAAAAGTTATTTTAAGTAATATTTACAAATTGATAAATATTCTAGTCCTCAGTGTTGGTTTCTTGTTTTGCTTTTCTATTTTGTGAAGTTTTTAGAACATACTTGGGACTTGCGCTAACCATGAACTTTTATCCTTTATGGTTTTATACTTTTCAGTTCCTTAGACTATTTTAAATCTCTAAAATGGATATATTTTCTTATTTAACATGCAGCAAAGTTTTTTATTTAATTTTCCAGAGTGTGAATGAACAGCTGACATTTTTTGAATTAAGGTTTTAATAAGCCTCCAATGTTTGTTTAGTAAATCTTTGATTTAGTAAACAAAAATAAAATAAAGGAACCAAGATTTACAAAAAAAAAAAGAAATCCTGTTTCTTTTTTTGTAATTATTGGTGCCTTCATTTACATTTATGGCGATTTCTCTGCTTATATTGGCAATCCCTTTCGTAACTCATTTCTTTTATTGTTGATTTAATTTAAAGGGCTCTACTAGATTAGAAGATTTCTACAAGAAATTGTAGACATTTTCTATGATCTTCTACCATTTATGTTTGAATCTAGTTTAATTAGTTCATAGTGATCATTCCATCTTATCAACTAGTTAAGGCCTTTATTAAGATCAACTAGTTAAAGCATTTCGCTACCTTATTCAATGTTTACAGATAGGTCAGAATATATAAAAAAACTCATCTGATCTACTCAATGTGTCAAATACTATAAACTATAATTACCGAATAAAAATATCGGAATACTACATGAAAATCACTCTTCTTTTGTCGCTTTTAGTGGATGATCCTATTTTCATGTTTCAATTAGTGATTTTGAAAGAATTGTTCCCGATAAAAATTGAAATTAAAGCATTTGGCCCTATCTTTTTGCCGGAATGACCAGAAATTACAGCGTGCTCGCATATATTAATGAAAATGACCTAAAAGTCATTTTATCCCAAAATAAACGTTATTTGTCGCTTGTTGGAACGTAGCAGGACCGTCGTTTTTAATTCGTAATGCCATTTATCTGTTGAAAAAGCTATATTTCCAAAAGTGGTTATGGTTTTTTGTCCATTGGGATTTGTGGGATTCCGATTTTAAATCTATCGTTGAGAAATAGACAAACTTTTCCAGGTCCTCCAATATTTTTTCAAAAAAAAAAATTGGGAAGAATTGGGAATTTATATTCTATCATTAAGTTCACGATAGTTGAATAAGACTCAAACTTGCCATAGCTTACCATTTTCTGAACTTGTTATTCCACGCAATATTTAAAAATGTGTATTTATCATCAAAGATGAGAATTTTTTTATTGCTTCAAAATTATGGAGTTCTTGCTTCAGTTTCGGTAATTTATTGATAGTATCATTATAGTTTGAACTGCAGTTGTTCGATTTGTAAATTTGTACGAAATGGGTTGCAAAGTAATTTTAGCATTTAATTTGCTATATTCTGATATTGCCCAGTCATCATTATCCGATGTTTTGATATAGAATTAATGATGATACAAATTTATCGATGAATAACAACGATAACAATTAAATGAATGTTTATATTTGAGACGGTACATTTCTGTAATACTGCTCACAGTAGTTCCGTCTGATTCAGAGATTGTTTGATATCATGTCGGGCTTAATAATGTTTTAATTTGCGCTCGTATCTGTTAGACTAATATTTTTTTTTGTTTGGAAGACATTTAATCCTCCGTATTTGATTCAGAGTCCCCTTGTAAAATGCGTCATACTTGATCATGCTTTCGAGCTAACTTTATGTGTTTGAAATGTCGCCTTCAGAAATTTTATCTTGGTTTAGTTTCTAAGCTACTTTTCTTACTCATAACATACTCGTTTTCATAGATGCATCTATATCTATTGGCAAATTTGGTATTTTATAATAAGGTGTACTAAATTAATTATAAAGTTAACTTTAAAAATAATTTAGTTTGTTTCGATTTTTTAGACTATTTGTGGATCTCCGGGGAGACAAATTATATCCATTACTTTTCCCTAAAATTTATTGTTACAGCCTGTAAATAAATTTGGAGCTGTTTTATATATATATATATATATATATATATATATATATATATATATATATATATATATATATATATATAAATATATATATATATATATATATATATATATATATATATATATATATATATATATATATAATATATTATATATATATATATATATATATATATATATATATATATATATATATATATATATATATATATATATATATATATATACATATAATCTATTAATAACATAGTATTTTGCATATTTCATCATCATCGTAAGAATATAAATAACAACATCGAAAGAGATCAAACGAAACAAGGAAAATAACTTTTCATCCCGGTATTCCCCTTAAAAAAAGAAATGAAAATCTAATCAATACACAAACTTGGCACGTATAGAGCATAGGAAAATATTATTGAAATGTAGATAAGAGAAGGATTGACTGGAATGGTAAAAACACTAGAAAATATACAATTTTCACTTACCATAAAAAAATACTAGACGAGAAGACATGATACATGTAAGACGTACATAACATAGGAGGAAATCATTTATGTATACAATGTTTGTACATTTCGAACAGTTTTCCAAACAAGTAAATTGTGTCAAATGAATTATGCATGAAATTTATTGATACATTTACGAGTCGAGTCGATTTTATTTTTATTATTATTATTGAGTTAAGTTTTATTGATTTGGAATTGAATATGATTTATTCAATTGATAAGGAATTTTGATATTGATTAGTCGTGATTGTTTATAAATCTATCATGGTGAAGTGCGCAATTATATAATATTCAGCTTGATATGATCCAAATTTTATTTAGTGGTTTGCAAAATTATTTACTGGATTTAAAAGGTTAATAGTAGTTGAACTATCAACATTAAACTAATATCCATAGCTAGGCCCTTCATAGCGATCTATTTTTTATAGAACAAACACGGCAACTTTCTCTTCATCAGGCAAAACTTCGCTTTGCCATACTAATCGGGCAAGGTCGAAAAGATAATTCCACCAACTATCTCGAATATCCCAAGCTCGGAGTTATTGCAATCAACCTCAGGAAACTTTTCATTTTTAGTCGCTGCATCTGTGGATTCGTTATTAAATGGGTCCTCTCTGCACATCCTATAGTGACTTCTTTAAAGATGTTACGTTAACTGCGCCTTTTTAGTATACCTAATCGTCTTAAAATTTAATGTAGATACAAGGTCAAAGTAGATTGACCACTTATTCACCTCAATTATTGCTTCTTATATATCACCAAAAAATCATCATTACACGACACGTTAAATGGAAAAGTCAGTCAGCTATTTATTCTTTGGAAACAAACCAACCACGATCATCGTCAACTAGACAACCCTCAAAACACTATTCATCGCAATCAACAATGAAAAGAGTAAAATAAATTCACTCGTTTCATTCATGCGGTCATGAAAATATCGTCACAGACCTGCACACTATTGCAACGCCAATACTCATTCTATTTTCAAGTGCAAACTATTGAAGGCACTAGAAGTTCTCGAAAGGCGAGAGGCTGTAGACTTATCAAATTGTGTTTTAACTGCCTACAAAATATTTAAATGGCCTGCAAGAGTCGTTTCAGCTACACATGCCATTCGTGACAACGCATGCACCATAAAATGTCTGCTTCAACTGCATCATAGGGCAATCCAACTCGAGTCCTACCTCCGTTATACAAAATGGTTTCTATGTAGGCGATCTGTTGACTGGTGCAAACTCATTGTATGATAAGGCTACAGTTTCATGAAATTGATCAGGTGATTAAAGCAATGTAAAGTGGCGACCTCATTAAATTTAACTTTTATTCTTTGGAGACTCCTAATTATATTGGTGGTTTGTATGAAATTGCGGACAAATTTCATCAGAGATTATATTTGCAACCGCTCCAGCATAGACGAAAATGGACAACCAACTCGCGAAACATTGAGATTGGCAAAATCGTAATAATTTGTGATGACAATATACCTGTTCTTAAATGGAAAAGGAGTAGGGCCTCTGAGGTACATCCAAAAACTGATAGATTATTAAAGTGGTTACTTTTAATATTGAGACTGGATTTTTGAAATGATCAATCACCGAAATCTGTCATTTGCCAATCGAAATTGGCATCTTTCAGTAAAGAGTACATGTTCGAAGCTTACGGTTGATATTGACATTTCTTTACTGAAAACCAATTGTCCAGGAACTGACAGTTTTTCACAGAACTTGGCCAAATCGTCACGCCATATATCAGAATAGATTAAACCACGTCCAAATGGTTAAAGCCCAAGTTAGTCTACGAATGATAGTCTAGCATCAATTATAACTACCAGGTATTTAACAGCCCCATCTGTTGTCCACTCACTTAAATTTTTATGCTTTTTATCCTTTTTTCTACTGAAGATTGAAACTATATCTGCTGTTCCACTATTGGCAACCTCTTAGACTTTTCTACACCGTAAAAGCTAGCACGACCCTTGTGGTACTTCTCCTATTGTATAATAGTGTTTTGTGCCTCAATTGCTCTCGTACTTTAATTCTGTATTTCTAAAGTAATTGGTTACCAGCCTTGTTAATACTTGGGTGCTTCTATGCTTAGTATAGCGCGTCTAATATGCACTCCCACTTATCCGAGGTAAAGACATTTTAACCATCTGATATGACGATTGCAAAATATTTTTTGGAACCTTCCTTACATCTGTCACCTGCAGTTGCCTCTCGCGCCACCATGAACTTCATTGCGTCAATTGTAGAGCGCACCTTACGTAGTCCATATTGATTTTACAAATTGTGCTCTTTAGTTTTTAATGGTTTCTGACAGTCTTTCTCGTACGTTCTGATCTAATATTTTATTAGCTGTCTCCAGCAAGCCAATTGGATGGTATGATTATGGATTTTCTAATGCCCTCGTTCTTTTGACAGAATTACCGTCTATTTAACGCTACAATTTTATCAAGTTTGAGCCTTGTGGTTACCCACTTTGCCACAAGCTCTTAGAACATCTTCTACTGACACTGGTGGAGTACCTTCTTCCTAGGTTTTTAGTTCAATAGTTTTCATATAGCCAGACTGTTGCAAAAATAACGTAGAAACATTATTTTCCAACAATTCTGGACATGATCCCGGTTTACCTCTACACATAGTTCTTAAAAGCATCTCTGGTTCCTTGCTTTGATGGTTTCCGTAACTCATATTTCGTTTGAGCCTAGCACGATGATATAAACGTCGAGCATTGAGACATACATTACGTAGCTCAACTATTTCGTCAACCCACCAGTACACTTGAACCTTTCAGTTATTTATTCATCTCCTATCAGCCTTTTCCACAATTGGTCGGTAGTTCATGTCGAGAGTACGAACCTTTATTTTTGCATTAGTCAGTCTGACGTTCTGATCCGGTAAGGATATCATGAGATGATCGAATACCGAAACTGCCATTTTTCCCTTTTCCATAGAAAAAACTTAAGACCAAGGTAGCTGAAGCTGCTTGGGAAAGATGCCTTCTACTTTTTGGCTAAAAGTAGAAGGCATCTTTCGTGAAAACAGCAGCATGATGTGAGAAATCCCCAAGGCTTACTTTCAAACTTCCTGTATGCTTTGCATGATAGAACAAAGTGCTTTCAAATCACGTACTATTGTGCCTTCTGATTTATTGGATACTTGAAACTATCAGAGGGATTTGAGTTCCATCCAATGGCTTCATTACTACAAAACATGCATTTCGGATCATTGCTCAAGCCCTTTCCAATAAAACCATTCCACACTTCCCACACAGCTTGGACCTATCCTTCAAACTCTTATATTGTAAAGCTTGATGACTATATGCGAGGCATTTCAAACATTTGGAACGCTCCTTAATTTCACAAAATCAGAAAGTCACAAAACCAATTCTCATTTTTCATTTGAATATGGTATTTTTTGCTATTTGGCATGGAAGGCTAACCACTGCCATTTGCGTCCGCCGATACAAATCTTTTGTATTTCGTCCTGTGTATTCTCTACATTAATATTCCTTTTTCTATAAGGACTTCCTGTGTCAAGGTTAAAGTATTAGCTGCTGACTGCTACTTTTCGTCAACTTGGATTGGAAAACTGCGATTTGCGGTTGATCACCAATGCTTACCAACTATAGCAAAAGATCACCCTTTGAATTTTGACAAATATAAAAAAATGTTTTCTCCAGACCAGTAAGTTCAAAGTCCTTCAGCATACGAATCATCTAGTTTGTTTTAATCAAAAACGCATCCGGTCGGGTTGGTCCTTTTCTGCTTTTTTGGTGCTACTTTTTGCTGTTCTTGTTTAGCTATTAATGCGTTTTTCTCATGTATTCTTTTTGGTTCTAAGGCTGGTTCCAGATTTGTCAGAATACGCGCATTTGTTGTGATACACTTTCTGTCCAACTGTTGACTAGTCTGTGCCAATGAATCTCTCTTCCTTTTATTAGTGTCTGCATTAAAAGCGTCCCGGGTTTCGCTTATTCTTTTAACTTGATAGGTCGAAATGGCTGCTGGTTTCGCACTTTGAAGGGATCTTGACTTGCTGAAGTGTAAAATATTTGCTATTCCTGAAAGATCCGTCTCGGGTTCTTGACCAGCATCTTTTAGAGCCACCTCGAATTTTCCCAATTTCTCTCCAAGTTCTTTGATTTCTTTTTCCACTGTATTAAAGGATAGTTTAAACAAGGTTTTATCTATTTTTTAACTGCAGGTGATTTTAAACTCAATTCTTTTTTTTTACTTGGTGTTGATTTAGATCACCTTGAAGTTGGACGACTATATTAGACAGATTCATGCGCTTCTGTATGTGGTCTCGTGAGTCTATTATTTTTCTTGAATAGGTCTACCCAACTTTATGAAGACCAATTTTAAGAACACAACAAATGTTGCTTATGCAAGTTCTCCACTGCTTAAACATTACGGTCGTTAAATTTTGAAGACTAAAAGCCCACTTGCTCATCGCTTAAAGCCACCGGTAATGGGTTTTCAAATCACCGTTCAATAATTTTATCGTTGCTCTTCTTCATTCTTTGCCAATAACAAAGCAGTGGTTACCGTGAAACGTTGAGACATTAAAATTTGAGATTTCTAAGAAATCAGCAAAACTCTGAACGTCAATATATTCAGGAGTCATTAAATCGTGTCTGGTCTATACAAAATTATACTGCTTTGCAGGTTATTAATGTTTTATACCCCCATTGAACATATCCTTTTACAGCATATTTTGTCAGCATTGTAACATCGACTTATATGATCCAATTTCATACATTACGACCGACTTTAATATAATGGGCTAATCATAATCCACATAGAACCCAAATATCCCTTTTACAAACATATTGTCAACAATATGTAGACATATCATATAGACAAAGTTGAGTAGCCCCAAATACATTTCAACTTAAAATGAATTAAAAAGATTGATATCAACGTTTTTTTGTGCTCCCCAATTTTCTTCCGAAAGAAAACCTCTTTAAGTGGATTAATAAATTTTCATTCCTTTTCAATTCACTTTTATTTTCGTTTCATTGTGTAATCCTTAAAAATACACAACCAACCAACACACAAAAATAAAAAAAGGATAAATGTTTGACTTTTGGTTTCTTATGTACTCTAATACGATTTTTATGTTTCAATTTTTATACTCCTTTGCTATATATGCTTGTGGGAAGCAAATTGAACTACAGGGAACTGAATTTTATTTTGGGTTACTTTTCACATTGACGTTAAATCATTTGAATGGATGATTGTGTGTATTCAATCAAGGGGGTGATATTATTGGGTATATACACATGTTTTCAGTTGTAAAAGAATTTGTTAAAAGCTTATGTAACTGTTAAGAACAACAAGTGTTTTATTTGACAGTATTGTGTTTAGGTTAAGATAAAATAATCCTAAAAAATGTTTACTTGTAGATCACACGAACACTATCATATTTGTTCAACTGTAAAATTATCTTTTTGGGTTGGGTTCATATTTGTCGTGTTTTCTGTTTTTCCTGTTTATACTTGACCGGGGATATCATGATATTGTCCTGATATACACACCGATTTTTTTGTGCCTTTTACATTTTAAATTGAATATCCATCCATTCGAAACCCATCTCGCCCTTTGCGCAATTGAAGGCAAAATAAAAATGATATAGAAATGGAAAAGTTTTTCCACAAACAACAGAAAATCAGATAAAATTTTCGTATAATGTCTTTGTTATTGTTAACATAATGTAAAAAAAAACATTAATGTTATTCCTATTCATAAGGGACATCAAGATTTCCGCATTTCACTTTATATGGATTACCACAATACAGTATACACGCATGGATACGATAAGGAAATGATGAAATTACCTTTTCTTGACCCCAAAAATTATCTGTACATTTTGCACTTGTTGCAATCGGGAATACCATAATTTTATTGATTTGTACCACCATTCCCCAATAATACCTTCGTCTATCATAAACAGTCAGAAATAATTTTGGTTTGTTTCTGTTATCACAAATGCTTACAGTCGAATGAGTAATTTTCTTTGTTTTTCGTGGAAATTTCTTGTTTTACTCAGAAATAAAAGTAGCATTTAATTATGTCATCATCATAAATTAGTGAGGCAGTTATAAAATGTTTATTCTTCTGCAAGTCGATAACTAATTTTTCCCCATTTTGAGTACAATGTCTAAATGATGCTGCTTTACGGAAAAACAAAATTGATTTTGTCAATTTCCACCTTTGAATTATGCTCCAGAAAAGGTATGATTTGTTTCGAAACCTTTAACATCTTATTCGACGTCGTCACCCCACCTGAGCTTAGGCTTTCCTCTTAGATTTGCACCAGCTGCTTGTTATTGGGCCACTTTTTAAGTGATTCGATGTGATCGAGCTCTTTTGAAATTACCATGCCAACTAATCCAGTTGTATTTGATGAATTCACGAGTTTTTTTTTGTTTTTTTGTCTGCAAATCATTTTTAAATGTTACAGTCATGTTTTCCACTGAGCTGTATCATGCTCATGCGGAAGAAAAAGTATGATGGAATTGCAAAATCCAGTGTTTTAAACGAATTAAGAAAGCCCACAATTCGTGACAATGTGATCTCAGAAATGGAATTTTGCAACGACGGGAATCTCGGAAGAGAAAAAAATGGAGCTGTGAAATCACCACAAGTTACAATGTTAAAAGAGGATAGTATTTCAACTTTAGAGACGGGCAAACCAATACCCAAGCACGAGCAAGCAGGAGAAGTTACACCTGCCACTGGAGAAGCCAAGGAAACGACGAATATGGGAGCAATTCAAAATATCCTTTTGTTCCAATTGAAATAGCAAACGCAGCAATAAAACAGTAAATTGGATAAATCTGATTAACAAGCGCAACAAGTAAAGCAACTGAACAATTAATTTGAAAACCCAAAAAGCAAATTACATCAAGGTGCGACAAGTGATGTGACAAGACAATTGCAAAACCTAGAAAAAACCTTCACAGGAAAAGTGCAAAAGTGGAAAACTTTCATAGCAGCAGGCGTAACCAAATAGAAGGGGAAATACAAAATATAAGGCAATCAATGGCAAATAACATACCTGCCGGGGATATTTTTTTTACCCTGCTCCAAAGGGCCAGCACTGGGTCTTACAAGATCTTTTGTGCTCTAGGAATTTACTAGTTCAAGCGCTTCTCTATCTTCATAAAGGAAGAACGCTACTTTCAGAGGCCAATTTACATTTTTCCAGGGTCAAGAGAGGTATCAAAATCAAACCACCTAAGTGTATACAGAGCAACACACTCACATAGTATATGCTCTGCGTTTTCTATATCTTCCAAACAGAGAGGTACTCCGTCACTGTGGACAGGCTCATTTTATTCAAATAATATCTCAGGTTGTATTATTTCTGGTTTAGTGATCTGAAAGAAAACTCACTAGTTTCTTGACATTCCCTATACTGAAATTGATCGCCAAGTCCTTATGGTGGATTGCTCTGATCAAAGATTTGGCTTGTCTGAGGCCGGAAATTCAGTTTAAATATTAAACTGTATTTGTTCCAGTTTACTAATTGTGTAGGCTGCAAAAAGAGGCCCATGGGATGCCACAGAAGGGCTCAAAGCCAATGAGTGTAGTCAACGACTACACCTGCCTATGCTAGCTCATCGGCTATCTCGTTTCCAGTGATAGCCTTTTGAGCAGGTGCCTACCACAACCTAACTTTGTTATGGCAAGAGAGGGATTGTAGCAGTTTATAACAACTTTTAACTAATGTTTAATCCAAACAGTTAGAAGACAGTTCTTTCGATGCTGCTTGGTACTCGGAGAAAATGTGGATGCATCTTAAAGACATTTGTTCATAAAAGTGGAAATTCAAGTTTCAATGGAGTAAATCTCGGCTAGTAAAACACTGGGAGAAGTTCGTAGTGATTTCGATATTTTTTGGTTAGGTCCAAAGACACCAATACCAACTCCGCTATCCATTTTTGATCCATTGGTGAACCAGACTAGGCTTCTATGCTCCATAGGAGATCCACCGGTATCTCAGTCTGTTTAATAAAGGACTGTTGCCCCAAAATTCTTGCCAATATAGATGAACCACTATATAGCTGCTGTTTTTTTGACGTATATATAAAGTAAAGTGAGTTCGATGAGGGCTTCTGTTGCCGCCGTAGGACGTATGCATAGCGCCTTTGATTCCGAGACATCCTCTGTACTGAGGTTAGTTTGTTCATTCTAATTTTTTGCTTAGGCCACCAAACTATGCCCCATAGGTTAGGATGGGCCTCACTATCATAATGTGCATACAGTTAATCGTTTTTAGCTGAGAGCTCAAGTCCTGCCGAATATATGCCGACCGGCCCACTTGATTTCGGCCGCACGCTTAGTAGTTGAGTTAATATGAGAGTTCTAATTTAGTTTCTTATCTAGGACAATACCCGGATATTTAAATTCATTGGAGTAGCCGATAAGTATATCATTTAGACTAACTGAAGCATGGTTCAATTTACGTCTTTTCGTAAAGGGCACTAGGACTGTTTTGCTATGGTTTATCGAAAAGTTCTCTTTAGTGCACGAATTCGAAATAACATGCCAGGCATGTCCATGCTGGCAGACATCGTACATTCATGCCCGCCAGAAACTATGATAACCAAATCGTCCGCATAACCAATGGCGTCATAACAGAGAAGATGTAGCTCATCAAGTAATTCGTCGATCACGAACGTCCGTAGCAAAAGTGATAGGACACCGCCTTACGGGCACTCCTGTACTGCTGTAATCGTGACTGACTCATTACCTATTTTGGAAGTTATTTTGCTACTAACTCACATTGAATTAATCCAGTGGTTAGTTTATGATCATCAATACCTCTACGCCCTAGCAATTAAGTCATATCCAGGATTGTTAAAAGCTCCAAATTGCAATCCATAAGTACTTTTCGATCAATAGGCAGCTTTAACTTTGGTAACAAGTAGATGCAGCGCCTCCTCTGTTGATTGGCTTTTTTTGTAGGCGAATTGATTAGGATTCAGAGGTCTGGTAAAAGTTAACCAGTCTCTGATATGAACATCTACCAGCCGTTCTATAGTTTTTAAAAAAAACGGTATAAGACTGATAGGTCAAAAAACTGAAGCGCTGATAGGAGTTAATGGCCTATTAGAGACTTTTTCGCCTACTGGATAAACTATTAACCCAACCCACATTTGCACCCATATGTGTACCAAATATGGGGTTAGCAGTTGAATTTGTGTCCCAAACATTCCAGCTCGGAAAGTGCAGTTGAAGCAGAATTTCGAGTCACTCCTTGAGACCTGATGTATAGTTGTCATCGAATTTCAGAATAAGCCCATTCTCGTTGAACTGATCTTTAACTTGTTGCTTCGCCGGATAGGGCCGGTTATTACACGATTCCCAGAAACCCCGCGAGCGCCCTTAAGCTTGATTCTCGAGGATAGTGCCATTGACTTAGCTTGTCTTCCCTGGACACCCCTCTGGTTGGTCACCTTATCTGTTTTCACCGGTGCCAAAGTAGGAGTTACGAAAATACCCACTAATGGTTCTCCCGATGAAGAGGCAGTAGAAACAGGATGCTCTGATATATTCTGCAGCTCTCAGCCGCCCTCTCATCGTTTAAACCTCTTTCTGAGGCTAGTAAAGAACCTCCTTTACTGAAGACTTGACCATGACCAAATAGACGAGTGTGCCAGTTGTTGTCCGTTGCAATATCTTCCATGAATTTATCATGAGACCATTGTTCTGCGCGGCCATGGGAGTGAGAATTTTCTCGTTAGACTAACTAAGCCTCTGTGGGAAAAACCCGCTCTAACTATGTTAGGTGGAGGAAAATCTACCTCTTCCACCAAAGTTATGCTGGGCCACATTTTGTCCTTAGCTTGTCGAAATTGTTCCTCATCCAGAAAGATGCCTTAACCGGAAAAGGCCCACTTTTAGTTTTTTTTGCAGCTGGGACATAAAAGAATCCCAAAACCTCTGTCATTTGATGACGGAATGCGAATAGACACCTTAAAATTACAGCTAAAGTACAGTTTCCAGCCCCTAATATAGTTTGATGAATATACTGCTCAGGTACAACTTAATAACTTGATCCTAGCTCTGCGAGGTAAAACTGAAGAAGTGCGATACAGACGTCTGCAGCTGGGAAAATGCCTTTTAGATGCACAACGAGACATAAAAAACTCGCGCGGCAAGCATACTGAAATTCTTCTGTCGATGTTTTGAATGAATAAAACGGAGATTCATTCATCAATTCTATAAGAGATGGTCAGGTTAAATTTATGGAAGCATTGCAGTACAAAAAGGCCAGAGCCACCTTAGCTACCGAATCACAGCCCATGATTGGTCCCATAAGAAAGATGTCCAGGGTGGTAGACGCAGAAGATCCAATGCCCTGTCAGAATTCTTCAAATGTCAATGACGTAATCGATTTATTTGGGATTGTAAAGAACCAGGAACCAGTTTAACGATGAAACATCCTGACAATCAGAAGACACAACAGAAAAGTTGTGGTCCAATTATTCTGTTCAAATTTCTTTACTCGGGGAAGAAAGCAACAGTTTATCGTAGGTCGTGATATGGGTACCTCAAGAACGAATAAAGAATATTCTCCGTTTAAATTTGACAACGCTTGCTGGTGAAAATGCATAGTAAGTGGAAAGCGTTTCTTTCCATTAACAATCGGAGGTAAATAGCTTGTGCATCAACTTAAAAAATGATCAAAGAATCCTGGACCAGGATTTCATAACAGAGTACCAGAATTGATGTTGATTTGAAGAACTGTGCTATGAAGTCGCCGCGAGAGCATCCCACTTCCGTGCATCCTATGTATCTCAAAGTGATCAGATACTATTCCATTGTTGACTTTTCTACAATTTGATCCAAATGTAATTTATTTTGCATATAGAGGTAAGTTTATCTAGAATACCAAGGCATATGAGCATTGTATTACCAACATTTTACCAGCCTGATCAGTCGTTAAACGGTTGGATTGAAATTCACACAAAGAGTCTCCTCATTGTTTCAGTAAAATGGACGAATCGTGCAGAATGTTAGCAAATAATTGGGATGCAGAGCTTAAAAGGGATATAGCGTGGTAGTTTCCATAATATAGGCGGTCTCCTTTTTATATAGTGGGCATATAAGTTCGGCTTTCCAATCTAGAGGAAGCTGTTTGTGATCCCAGATTGCGTGAGCTGGGTTGCAAGTATTGATCCTCCATTTTTTACGTCCTTTTTGAAAATTTCAGACCCAGGGTTTTGCCATCGACACCAGTGTTGACCCTTTACTATAGTACGAAATTTTCCCCATCTGATGGCGCAATGGCGTTGTTGGATCGGCATCAACTTTTCTATTTAATGAACATAAGTTTCATTTGCTCTCACAGTTCATCATTCTCGTCAAAGATGGCAGTGGATCTGGGATGAAAATATCAAGATAAATTTCCAAGGCCATTATAGTGATAAATCCGAGGTGGTAATCCAAAGCCTGTGTGCGGGGTTCATAACATAGAGTTTTATGAGAGTAGATAGTTTGCCTGCCGCTTAACCCGCTTTTACATATGTGAGTTACGTACTGGACATGAGGTTCTATTTTCAGGTCCCAGTAAAGCCTCTTTATACGCGCATGTATATTACCCCACACATGGTAAAAAAGTGCTTGTAATTTGTAATCGCCGCTTATCCAAGAGAACCAACGCTACAAGTAGTATTACATATCATGACTTTGAAAACGGTCCTTACGTTAATTCTTGATTCCATAATAATCTCCCCCTGCGATACGAACACTCCATGAAACGAAGAAAAAAAATTATTTTGGTGCCAATGCTATTTACAAAAATATCATAATTACATTTCTACGTAATGCCATATATCAGTTCATATATATAATGTACAAACCAATTTATGTCCTATTAACTTTCGTGTCAACATAATTTAATGTTCATGTCACTAATTACGATTTTTGTATACAAAACATAAAATCATATAAATCGAGTGCACAATGAAGACAAAAAATATTATACTTGACTTTAAATGTAAACACTTTAGAAAATAATTACTATCATTATTATTATGTTACTATATTTAGAACGGGTGCCCAAAAAGATCTGGAACGGTCATAGTTAACATAAAAATTTAGATATGAAACGTTCATATGATATTCTTTTACACTTTACCGATTTCGTTTATATGACCTTGTAAAGTTTATTGAAGGTCCTGCAAAGTAATACATTGCAGCAATTTGAACGGCTAACTGAATGGGCATTACACATCGGAATTATTCGCGATTTACGGGTAATGGCCAAATATCAATATAAATTAGGTTTTAAATAGACAAATTATTGTTCGTCTTACCGGTAGTTGAGAAGATTATGTATTCCACGAATACCTCGACAAAACGTTCTTTTGAAGTATAAATTACTTTTGAACTATGATTTTTTGCTGCCTCCAGAAAAAGCGGTGACTACTCAACAATACAATAAGAATATTATCTATTATTATCCTGCCTACACAAATGTGTAGGTCACAAATGTGTAGGTCAATAGGTAAATTAAATTTACTTTATACATTTGTGTATGCACTTAAAAACAAATTCCCTACACCCATCGTATCTCGAAGCTGACATTTTCATATGGGTAAATTTTGGATTGTTGTGGAATTTGATCGAATACGTGACATGCAAGATTTCTATGCATCTAACTGGAAACTTTTGGCAGTTTTTAGTGAATCATGTATGGACTAGTGTTGTGGTTTCCACTGTACTGTTTGCTAAAACATAAGAGGTGAATCTGTATTCATTCAGCGGTGAGTTTCCTTTTATTCCTCGCTACCCTCTAATTATTTTCTTTTAAAGGAAGATATCAAGCGATTCGTTCAATGCGATTTTGACAATTTGATTTTCATTGGTTCCGTTTGCTATTATAAAACTTTGACCTTCGTCTTGTTAAGTTTTCATTTTTGAGTTTTACATTGTTCAAACGAATTGTCATGACCTTTCATAAAACTTCCTCGGTCGTTTCGAATTCCGGGACCACTACATAATAGGGAACATATTTTATTCTGGCTTGTAACGTTGTGTTCCTTTATTGGAACCATAATATTATGTCCTAGTTGGATGTATTCTTTCAGTAAATGGGTGGTTTTCATAGTTCATAGTTCTGAATCAAGATTATTTAGAGATATCAGAGTTCAAGATACCGAATCTGAAGTAGGTTTTTCATTCCCCTAAAGATCCAACCCAGCCCGGTTTTTTAAATTATGGGATGATCGTATAGGCGTTGATCTGTTAATACCATACTCTTCCTTCGTTGGCTTATTTTATTGATTCAGTTTGCAGATGTTATGATAATTTAAGTAAAATTAACTTCATTCCTCAATTCCACTGATTTAATATGGATCGTCCCAATATCGTAGTAAACTTAGAAATTCAGATACTGTACGGCTGGGGTCAGGACCCTATAAGTATAATACCTATAGCGTTGCTGGATATATCCATACTGAATGATTTTATTTATTTGAACTTTTATGCTTTAGCTTTCTATTATCAATTATTACGGGTTGTATCTCGTACGTGTAAAGTGAAGTATTACTTTCCTTTGTATGTATAGTAATGTATTATGATGTTTCGTACATTCCAGGGATAAGTGTCTCAAAATCACTCAAATTAACGCTTCGTCGAGAGTTTTTCCTATTTATCATCAGGAACCAGTAATTTGCGATATATTGTTTCCAGGAACCAGTCTGTTGTGATTCTTGATGTATTTGGCCTGGCATTGTCGTACATTAAGATGAATTTTGACTCGATTTGTGATGATAATGGAAGTAAGACAAGTTCTAGTTTCTCATTGATGTAACTGGCTATCGATAAGTTACCATCTGGAAAAACGAGATCAGTTATTTTACCAGTCCTAATTTCAGCTCATATCATAACAGTACCGCCACTGTGTCTGTGCACTTCTTGTACAACTTTTAGACTTTCGGCATTATCAGGCTGTCTCCATATTTTTGTTCTCTTATCTGGGGGAAATCCGAATTTTGACTTATCAGTGAACAAAACTTTGAACCATTTCCCTGCTGTCCAATTTCTATGATTTTGACAACAATCATTTCTAAGCTCTCGATTTTAATGTCGAATCGGTGGACATCTCGACAGACGGCGAGCGTGGAGGTTGCATTCGTGTACTCTCTTCCTGATGGTTTGGTCACTAAAATAAATATTTACATTAGTCCACAAGCGTGGTGGTAATTGTCCACAAGCGTGGTGGTTCTCAGCGGACTTACAGTTGAGTATAATGGTCCTGTGCTGAGGTTGTAACTCTTTCTCGACCTGGACGCTGTAGGTACGGACTGTCAGTCACACATAGCCGTTATCAAAACATATAACGCTCCACGACTGGGCGTAATTTTCTCTGTTCAAATCGGAGAAAGTTTAAGTTGTTGGCCTTGACTTAGAGAAACGAGTAAATAATCCAGTACTGTGTAAGCTTGACATCACTGTTGATTGGATTGAACATACTTCCAGGAACTACCATTGTTACTTTGAATTGCAATAAAGGGATCTTGTTTCAAACATATTGGAGTATATTTAAGTGACCATTACGTTGTCAATTCAGCTGAATCCTGTTTTTCTATAGATAAAAAAGATAAAGAATTACATTAGTCAAATGATAAAGGCTTGGGTTCAAGAAGCTGAGATTGATGAACTTTTCTTTTGGATTTTAGGGGATGGAGCAATAAACATAACATTAGGTAATGTTCGGTAATCGTTTTGTTCAGTCAGACTTTGTGTTTTTCCTTGTGTTTAATTTCTGGCATTAACCGATTTTGCGAGCCGTGACGGTTATGTTTGATTTGATTAATAACAAATGGGAGGGCATTTCTGGTAAAATACATATTTTGCTGGTAAAATACACATCGTTGCTTTGGAATAAACTTAAGTTTTACTTTGTGCAAGCAGCTGTTATTGATTCTACAGGCTGGCGATTCTTGTAGGAAATTGATTGATTTAAAAAACTGACAAACACTATCCATGAGTCTAAAGTATGCCAAAAACTTGACTTTTATACAAAAAATGGTAGCTTCTCCAAATGCTAACACAACGTTGTTCTATCACTAAGTAACTGAAGGCCATCTTCCAGTTTCGGCAAAGCCGCACATACGTTTTGGCGATTCATGAATGAAGTTTCTCATGAATTTGATTTTTATTTTTGTCTATATTGAAGACATTCTCGTTGCATCGTACACTGAGGAACAACACAAACTGCACTTGGACCAACGATGCCAAAAGTGTTTTTGGTGCAACTAGTCTTGTTTACCTCAGCCACAAAATTACTCCTAAAGAAATTTCACCATCTGAAGAACGAATCAAAAAATCAGAGAGTTTCCAACTCCTTCAGATTTTTTACAAAGCTCACTAAATCAATGACCCTAATTCGTTATCACTGAGCCATTTCACTGAAAAGCTTAAAACTTGATTCCAAAAATTTCTTGAAAACACTTGGTTTGTTTTCCAAAATTTAATTTTTGTCCAGATGCACCCCAAGATATTTGACGGCCGTGTTTGATTCTATTCGCTGGTTCCCTAAATTTTATAGCCTAAACTCATTTTCCTATTTGATACGGTTGCTTCTGTTTATCATGCAACCTTTCCGCCATGTGAGTGTAGCTTCTTCTTGATCTAGTATCTGTGCATTTTAGGTGCAATCAATGCATTCTGATGTCTGCTATTTCATCAGTCCACCAATAGACAGATGGTTTTCTGCCCTCTAGGCCCTTTTTTTAGGCATCGATGTATTGGAAGCATATTTTACTAGCCTCAATGTAGCACTAGCAATTTCTTCAAGGGCTCCGGTTATTCTCATTACTGTATATTTTCCCACATCAATTGTTGCGGTAAGATTTGTAACTCATAGCTTAGCCACGTTTCAACCTGTTACTTGGTCTGTCACCAAGTGACAGAGGATCGTAGTCCCCTCCGAACAAAGTAGGTGGTGTATTAATGATCGCTTCCAGTGTAATCTTCAATAAATCGCCAACCCGTAGTTTCTTCCAATATGACATCGGTTACAAAAGTGATGTCAGGAATAGTTTCATTGTAGGCAGGTCTTCTGTAGCCATAAATTCTCTCTTCGACTCCATAACTTTCAGTTGTAATTGGATGCGGGCACAGATGGCAGCTGTTTCTAGTTAATCGAAGAACCAGTCATCTTCCGCTCTATTCCTATATTGCTCACTATTGATAATCAGATCTGCACCCATCTCCACTCTTAGCTAGTTAAGGAGAGCATCTGCGGGTCTACTTCTATGAAGGTTTCCCTAAGGAACCTTCATCTTATATTTTTATATCTGGCTTGCTCAAGGGCTCGCCTATATATCTGGTAAGCACCTGACCTTAATGCGTGCTTGGCTTGTTCTGGCCCAATTGTATTTTCAGTACATAGAAAGCCCTTGGCCCTTACTTTACACTCCTTTTTTAAATGGCCTCTCTCTCCACAGTGGATATCAAATTCACTCCGGTTAGGGCCTTTACTGTTAACCTTATTGTGGCCGTAACCAAAGCAGGCATAACATCTGAACGTTACAGTCGTACTCTGGATTTTGCAATATAGCCAGCCTATATTGCCATCCCATCTTTAACTTCCTCTTCAGAGGAGAGACAATCTAAATCCTTGATTTACAGTATAGTTCAAGTACCGTACCGTGGCCATCTCTCCAATGGCACATGGCCTCGCTTTATTGGTTGTATTTGCTCCGAGTTCCAAAAGTACATCACCTATTCTGGTGCGGCGTACGGACTTATTCTTCATATCCGAAGCTTCCCAATTAACCTTTTTTCTTATAGTACCTAGCACTTGTGCATAAGACTGACCTTCTCCTGCTTTAATTAGATTTGCGTCCGGTTTTACCCTTGATTTTCGGTATCTTTTCCTTCATCTCTTATTTTTAGGTGGTTGTTTCTTTCACTGAAGTCCATGCTTGCGAATTTTCACATTCATTTCTCTTTTTTACTACGTTCGCTTTAATTGGGCCAGGCACAAACATTTCCTTCTGTTTATTAACACTTTCTGCCTCAGCAGAAGTAGAAGCAACCTGTCGGTTTCCGCCTCCTGAAGGTGTGGTGGTTATTTTATCGTTTGCCTTTTCCCTTCTGTTTTTTTTTTCAGTTATCCTGGCGGAAAACCATCCCATCAATGATATCTTCAAGAACCCGGAGACCATCCTTGACATGTCTGCTAATATTTGTTTACCTATCAGTTGCCATTAAAATGACATTGTACCTCCGCAGACGCTCCTCTCGTGCTCAATAAACCCTACATCAAGGTTATTTCCTACATCGATAACAACTAAGATTCGTTCCTCTTTGGAGGTTAGCCTCGTTCTCTTTGCTGTTTTTGACTGGGCTGTCAATCTTGACAGCTCCTTCATATTTTTAGGAGGGTTCATTGGACTCGTGATTATGGCTAGGTGTTCCATGCTAAATCTCCTCCTGACATCAGGGCCCAAAGCCAAATTTCTTTCTTCACTTGTCGACATATCTGCTACGAGGGTCGAGTGGTCCACCTTCGGGGCTTTAACTGATCAAATAAATGCGTGCACAATTGAAATCACAATAGTGGATCGATATTTCCCATATATTGTAAATTGCTCATTACAGGTGAGCAATTTTATCTCAAAATATCAATCGTTCGAATTTTTTTTGACACTCGGTACATAAACATAATAGTTATTTTACTATTATTAGAATAATTTTTATTTGATTTGTAAAATTTATTGTAGATTTAATAATTTTTATCGAGATATGATTTGATTTTGGATTTTTTCTGTTTGTTTGCCATATGCAAATAGTAAATTTTGTGTAAATATATGTGAACGGTACCAGCTTACTATCAATATTTACCATTTGACACCATTTATGTTTTATTAATTTTTAAATAAATACAAAGTAACTACACATACAACATATATTTTATGATTATAACTATTTATGTAAATATAATAACGGAAATTAGTTTACATTTGGGAAATACATACAAATAACTAAATCACCCACCCGTCACCCTATAGTAACGAAATCAAAATTATGGGTTAACGTTTTGTTGATTTTATGAGCATTATCGAAGAGTAGTAGGGCGTGGGTCTCGTTTTTACCCCAGTATATATATATACATAAGCCAATCTGATTTTGATTAATCCACGAAAGGATATACGTGTACGACATGACCATCATTATCGTTAAGAATTTTTTTTTTTTTTGCTCAATTTATTGCGTGACCAAACGTTTTATGTTTTTGTGTTGATGCCATTATTTACATAAACCGCGAGCAGCGCAACAAGAAAATATTTAATTACATTTTTATATTGTTAAGACGATTTAACAAAAAAAAAAAAAAAAAAAAAAAAAAAAAAACAAACAAATTAATTTGATTTTTGTGCAGTCATTTTCATCATTTGGTTCTCTCTTCTGTGTAAAACGTATTTTTAGCTGTAAATTATACAAAACAAAAAATTCGCGCATTTATGATTAATTATGACTGCAATTAAAATTTTACACAAACGGTGGTGCGGTCTTAATGATCTTTCTAACACAAAACAAAACACGAAACAATAAAAGTGGCTGATTAATGAATGCTGATGATAGTCTTGTAATTAAGATGTGGATTTATTTGGAAAAGGGGGATATTTCTTATGTGATGACGCATAATTATATACGGATTTATGATTACGGCATTAACCAGCAACTGATAATGGTGCAATAGAATTGAAAAACTCCATGACAAGTCTGATGGTTGATTTTATTGAAGTATATAGTAAAAAATATGCCCATCAAGCAACAAAGAAATTATTTCGAAATCGACTTTGGAATAACTGCTTCCTGAAGCCTGTTTTGTTTTATGTCTCTTAATTAATGTGGCTGCTTTTTGAACAAAGTAAATCAGTTGGAACAATGTTGGAATTAAGTAGAATTTTGTATAAACTTCCACGATCACTGTTGGAATTTCAAAGCTGGCTATGCATAATCATATAAACATATTTTGGCAGGCTTTTGCTGATCTGAACCAGATCGATAATCTTGGTCCATCGTGTACGATCCCGAGTTTGTTATTCGTTTTGTACTAGATAACTAAAAGAAGTGTTTTTTTTAATATATCATATAATAAGCCCTAACAATGAGCTAGTTTGCCTAAGGTTAAATGATGTTTATAGCTGCAATTAATCTAGTGGGTCTGTTCTACGAAGACGTCTATATTTTGGCTGCCTTAGTAGTTGCCTTGCTAATTCATTGGGATGAGTTTCCAATATCGAATAGTACTTCAAAATGTATGCTTTGTATGTGATACGCTGGTAGAGCCCCATATTTGAAATTCATATGTCCGAGTGGGGATTAGGATCGCCTTGTACAGTAGAACTTGACAGTCTAGTGATGGTATCAAGATCTTCTTCCAATCAGCCAGTACATTTTGGAGAATTTTATTTTTATTTTTATTTGTTTGCACTTTGTTTCAATGTGCAGTGAAACATTATCAATGTGCAGTGTAAACATTATGTGCGCCGATTTTATTTCATTCGATTTTATGCGCCACTTTTTTTGCCAGTCGTTAATTTTGTTTATGGGATCTTGTAGCCCTCTTGATGCAGTTTGTGGATTTTTATGTAAATACATACCAGTGACATTACTAAATGTTGATGTTACCACTTTTCCAGTGGTTGGTAGTTTCGCTGTGTGCAACAAGTAAAGCACTGGTCCCAATACGCTTCCTTGTGGAACCCCTACTTTTATCAGATTTAGTTCGGTAATGGTTTCATTAGGCTTGACCTGAAATTTTCTTTCGAACAAGTAATTTTCAAGAATTGCATGAAATTTGTTTGGGAGCAGAGTTTTTATTTTGTGTATCAGGCGCTCATGCCACACTTTGTCAAAAGCTTGTGCAATATCCAGAGAAACGGCGGAACAGTTTTTCTCTAACTCTAGAGCCAGTTTAACTGTGTTTACAACTCTATGCACCTGCTCTACAGTACTATGCTGGTCACGAATCCCAAACTGGTGGTCGAGTAAAATGTACTCTACAGGTGTCTTTTGTAGTAACATTTTGTCAAAAAACTGTCGGAAGAAGACTTATTGGCCTATATGACGCAACTTGCGTTTTGTCCTTACCTGGTTTCGGGATCATTATAATTAGTGACATTTTCCATTTTTAAGGGAGATATCCACATCTCATTATTGCATTAAATATATAGGTTAAGAGTTGTATGCATTTTTCTGGTAATTAAATCATGTCCTGGAGCTTTTTTAGGGTTTAGACTTTTAATAGTAGTTTTAAAACTTTTCCACTTAATTTTTATAGGGTTTACGGTAGTATACTAATACTGCTTTGCTCTTTTGGTGTGATTACTTTTTTTAAGTGGTTGGAGAAAACATTAGCTTTTTTAATGTCAATTCTAGCTCAGGAGTCATCTAGTTGTCTAATTGGTGGATTCGATTGAGGTGGCCTTCTTAATTTTTTTGTTCCATAGTGAGTAGTGCTTTTTTTCCATTGCGAGAGTTCACTCAGATAATTCTGTATTCGTTGATCTGTTTCCTCTACCAAAACTCGTTTCAGAGCTTTAATAGCTTTCATTATAGTAGAGGAGACTTTTGGTTCTGCCATTGCCAGCGTATTTTCTGCTTTACTTAACTGAATGTTAGGTGTTGGTCTATTGACTCTTTCAGAGCTAATAACGCCAGGTTAAGCCTTTTTTGCGGCGATTCCAATTATTTGAGTTAAATTTTTTGTTGCTACTTCAATATTTTCTGATGTGGACAGGAGGATGTCCAGTGGGTATTTCTGTTCAATGACATTTCTATATTTATCCCATTTAGCAAACTTGCTTGATAGACGTTTAGGTGGGTCAATTTTTAAAGCATCGGTACTCAATTTGACTATAACAGGAGAGTGATCAGATGATAGGTCATAGCAATCGTCTACTTGAGCATTGGTGTGGGCGATTCCTTTTGTTACACAGAAGTCTATAAAATCAAGTATTTTCTTTCTATCTTAAGGTCAGTAAGTAGGGTGTTGAGAAGATAAGTAATCTAGATTTGTAGGGTAGTTTGGCGTTTCAAATCCAAATAAACTGGACAGCCTCGGTAATTAGCAGTGTGATTCTCACCACAATTAAGCTTTAATGTGACCATATTCTTGGCACTTGATGCACTAAACTGGTCCGGTTTTCTTCATGGGTTCCTCTACGGTGATTTTGCGGTGCAGTTAGTATTTTAAGTTATATCTACTGTGTTTTTCTTTTACTTTCATCCTGTCGGGCTCAAGTTCTCACCGGATCATTGGTTGTGGTACGATTTAAGATGTTTGTGATATACTTTGCTTAGAATCCTTTTTCAGCGAGAGCAGCATATATATCACTTGTATCTAAACTCAGTTTTCTATTCCTTTTAATACTACAGTCAGTCCCTTTTGGCTTTACAGTTGGTCAGTGTAATAACGCTTGATCAAAAGAATTTATCAATGCTCTATAGCCATCAATTTCATATTACTGGATTTTGATTTCATTTATATTTCCGCTCTAAAGCGGAGCAATATAAAATTTAGCATCTGTTAAAGTATCAAGTAATCGAAGCTCTTGTATTACCGAAAATAGCAATGCCACTACCATCAACAAGCTTTCCTCAAAAGGATTGGAATTATTTAACAACGCTAAATCTAGCGGACCCCAATTATAACTAAACCAGCACTACTGACCTATTAATCTGCGCGGTTAACTTCTACGAGGTGATCATCGATGGCAAGATCTCCGGAAGACTTGGAGCACCGATAGCGCCAAATAGTTTATTCGGATGGGTCGTAGTTGGCAATATAACCGAAAATAATCACGCTCCTTGTTCTACGATATAAATATTTATTCTTCATTTCAAAAATTCTAGGAGACCAAAGAACTTCTATTTATCAAGCGTGTGACCAGTGAAGAACAACTCTGTGACAACCCTTTTGAGCAAACCCATCAGCGTTCATCAAATGGCAGATTTATAGTAAGTCCCCTTCAACCCACCTAGCGGAGAGCTGGGAAACTCAGTAAATACGGACATATGACGGTTCCTCAATATGGTAAACAAATTGAATAGAGACCCTACAATGAAAGACCCATACATATCATTCATGCGGGAATATATTTCACTGGGTGATATAGAACTCCTACCAACTGAGAAAATTCCTGTCGACGATAAAAAATCATTTTATCTACCACACCACGCCGTAACCAAAACAGTCAACTACTACAAAACAACGAGTGGTATTTTGTGCCTTTCCTTAAAATCAATGAGCAAACATTCCTTAAACGACACTTTACTGGTGGGACCAACGATTTAAAATACGTTGTACTCAATTTTATTGCGATTTAGAAAATATCGCATTGTATTCGCAATGGATATAGAATAAATGTACCGGCAAATATCCAATACAGCATTACCGTATCCTAACCGTACTGTTTGGAACTGCTTCGGCTCCCTATCTAGCAACAGAAACTTTAATCAAACTTGCTGACGAATACCAGAACCATTATCCTATTCCTTAAAGTTTTGCGGAAAGATATGTGTATCGATGGTGTAATATCCGGGTCACAGAACGAGAAGCAAACCAGTTGAGAGACCAAATCATTGAAATATTATGGTCTACGGGATTTCTTCTTCGAAAATGGACCTCAAATTGTCCTTAATTGTTAAACTCCATCCCATCGGAGAGTCAAGAACTACTTTCATTTGAAATTATACGAGGAGAAACAATCAGTAAGATTGCTAGGACTAGAATGGAATCCAAAAACGGACAGTTTTTATTTCAAAGTTTTGATTGGTTCAATTCCATCAACAACGAAGAGGGAAATGCTATCTGAAGCCTCAAAGATTGTTGATCCCATTGGTTGGCTGACACCGTCCACGATCATGATCAAAACTCTATTTCAGTAGTTGTGGTTATTAAATTTACAATAAGATGATCCGTTACCGGCCAACATCTCTAAAATGTGAACTGCTCCATAAACTGAATTTAAACATATAGAACGAATTTCAATACCACATGATGGCTGCAGATTCATACTTTAAATTATCAGTTGCATAGATTTTCAAACGCTTTGGAGGCAGCATATTCCGCAGTGATTTACATTAGATGATATGAATAGGACATTAGTAACCTGATATTGGTGGACTGACTCAGTCAACGTATTATGGTGACTTTTAACCCGCCCCCCGTTTCCTATGGAAGACACATCTACCCAACCAAACTGCTGAGATTTTGGACACCACTACCAGATTAAATTGGCGTTACGTACAAACCAAGGAACCTCCGGCTGACTGCGCTAGTCGTGGCATTTTGTCTTCCGTTTAAGTCAATTTCCAGCTGTGGTGGGAGGAACCCACTTGGCTGAAAAATGAAGAAAAATGGCCCGATCAGAAAAATCTAAAGCATGTCCCTAATAAATCGGAGAGGAGAGTCTACCTCGAACCAATATATATGTTGTGGGTGTTACAAATAACCTTTTTGCTTAGCTCGCTTAAAAGTATTCGCCGTTCTCCAATTTAGTAAGAACTGTCACCCGTCTGCTGCAATGCATCAATGAACTCATGTTTAAGTGGGTTCAAAACGAATAGTTTGCAGTTGAAATCCAAGGTCTAATAATCAAAAGACTCATACCCTCCTCTAGTAAAATAATCTCATTGAATCCTTTTCTGGATAAAGCAGGACTTTTGATAGATGGAAGCAGGATTTGTATTGCTAATATCCAATTCAACACTAAATTTCTCTTCATTCTCCCAGCCGAACATGTTCGTATACAACGAATAATAGTATCTTTGGGTCGTGTAACCAGTTGATCAACCTCATTGCATGTGCATACAACACATGCCATATGTTTATTTGGCACTTTAGTATGTCGTAACTATATATTACAAGTTGGTTCGTATAATTTTGCTAGAATAGCTAACTAATCGTTAATGGTGGTATTTGATAGTATGTGAAATTTGGATTTATGGATAATTTTAACGGTTGCTCGGTTTTAAATTTGATGGAATATTTTAAAATGATCACAACCAATAGCCGTGTTGAATTGATTCCGCCATTGCCAAGGAAGTTGGTTTTATTAAATTTACCATAATTATCCAATTTGAAAATGGAAGAATTTCACATCCATAAATTATGTTTACGAAATAAAAACTCACATTAACCGAAAATAGCCATTTTCATTAGTTCGCCTTCACATCAAACAATTGCAATAAATTTTAGTCATATATACTGTATATAAAAGGTACAGGTAGGTTTATGTATGGAAAACTTACGACAAGAGGCAAATGAAAATATTTATGAATATGTATAGAAAAGAAAATTCCGCATTGTTTTCATTCAATATCGTACTCGTATCTTATCTGTATCGCCACATCCCTTTTGAATTTTTTTGCATGCCATTTCTTGTATACAAAACCACTTTTCTTTGCCAGGAGCATATACCCTTCGTTTCTTGGTACGAATATATTATATACACGTACACATATAAACACCAACCAAACACAAATATTTAAGATTTATTGAATTTATTATTAAATTTTTATCTTTTGTAATTTTGAAAAGAAAATTTTTCGTTTATTCAAAAGAAGCAGCAAATTTTCCAGTTTTTTTTACGTTTCAAAGTGATTTTCCGTTTTATTTTCTCTCGTGTTTTGAAAATTGGAATTTTCATTTGAAATCTTTTCGGTATGACGGTATCTATATATATAATCGTATTTAAGTTTTGATCGTATCAATAGATAACAATATTTCTATTGTACTCCAATTTCTATAAAAGGATCTTTAGGCAATTGATGTGTTGGCAATAAATTAAGATTTTTCATCAATTATTACCGTACAATTTTCTTTTTTAATTAAACTAATATTTTTGGGGCTTTTGTAAAAATAAAACCGTTATAATCTTTAACAATGATTAGCCAATTTATCACAAGACGAAACTCAACAAAAAATCTTCCTTAATTATTACTAAACTCCACAAGAAAATAATTAAAAATGGCGAAGCGAGGAACATTCAGGTACAACACTAACAAAGTCTATTTATTTCTGATACTCTGCATAGCAACCACTACAGTCACTACAGTCTCAAACTTTTCATGTTGGTTAAAATGCTGTACGTTTTTCCTCGTTTACGTATGCTCGTTACGAATCGGACATGAAAGTGTATCGCTTAGAACTCTTAGCTCACTAAAAAACTCGATGGCAATGCGTTTCTTTACGGTAATCTAGTAATTAGATTTCTTATTAAGCAACAAGTGAAAAAATTTCGTCCAAGTCCATGATTATTGTTACTTCTTTCAACTCCCTAGCCACTCCGATAAAAATTTACCCATTATCCCAATGGATTGTTTTGCAAATGTACAACTTTACTCCCATGGATACAAATACCACCAGGTCACATTTCAGCTGCTTCGCTCCTCTGAGTTTTGATGCCTTGATCCAGTAAGGACCAGCGTTATCACCGCCATTTTCAAGGAATTGTCTTGCAAATGTAACTCAGCAAGCTGGTACTTCACCAGTTATTTGTCCTTATCGCTTAGCCTACTGCATTTGACACATGAGTGTACAACTTGCTTTACCCAATTTTTGCATCTAAATATATGGCACTTCTGCTTCAAAAAAGTTTATTAGTAAAGTTGGTCCTGCATGTAAATTTTGTAAATGCTCTTTCTTCCCTGATGATTAACTCCGCCAGTTTATGTTTAAATGGTAATAATATCGGATGTTTAACATCGAAAGGTAAATCTGCATATTCAAATTCACCATCCACTCTGAGAATCTTGGTTTTATCTAAAAACGGACAAAATCTTGTTACTTTATATCTTTTTTTTTATTTGCAAACCTGCTTTCAGTGCATTGATTTATGAAGCATAACTATCAGCCTGTGTTGCTCTAATGAGCCCGGATAAAGCTTTTTCCATCTCCTTGCAATTTAGTGCCTCGTAATGCTGGCTGTTGCAATTTACAACTCAAGAATTCCTAACCTTACATTTTTAGAAAAACGGTAGATCCATTCTACAATTCTTTGAATGTTGTTGGATGAGGCTAAATCATCTTACTCTTTCTTTCATTAGATTCTTATGTTCTACGTTGGTGCCACTTGTTGTATTCACATATTATCTTCTGGTTGTTGCAGCCAGTTTGGGCCATTCGACCACAAATTGAAAGTTTTCTGTACTACTAACATCAGACCTCTGGAGGTACAGTCAGCAGAGTTACTAGCTAATTGTATGTGAGATCATTGATTCTGGTTTGTAAACTCTTATATCTTGGATGTTCGATTTGCTTATATAGGTTTGTCATCGTTGGTGGACTAGATAACCAATCGAGTACTATTTGTGAATCGGTCCAATAAAATAGCCGTGGTTGAGTTTCTGTGGCAAATGAAATCTATAACGTTTGCATCAATTTGGTAAGCAGCAATGCACCATTTAGTTCCAATCTTGGCAGACTCACTGCTTTTATTGGAGCTATCCTTGTTTTTGCTACCAATATGTTAACCTTATACGTTCCAGCAACGTTCTCTCTTAAATATATAACAGCTTCATATGCACTTTCAGAAGCATCTAAAAATCCATGGAGCTCCCATTTTTAACCGAGTAGAAGTAGCTCTTAAAGTAATTCGTCGATCAGAAGTGTCCACAGCAACGGTGACAGAACACCGCCTTGAGGGCTCTACTTTACTGCCATAATTGTGACTGATTCTTGTTTGGAAGTAATCTTTCTACTAACCAACATGGAACTAATCAAATGGTTAGTCTGATCATCAATACCTCTACGCAGGATTTACCTAGCAACTGAGTCGGATCCTGCAATTTCTTTCGAGCGGTAGGCCGTTTCGACCTTGGTAAAGAGTAGATGCACCGCCTGCTTAAAACGGGATTTCGAGTGACTTTTTCAACCCGATGTATAATTACCATTGGATTTCAGAAGAAGCCCAATCTCGTTAGACTGATCCTAGAACAGGTAGAACTTTATAGAGTCGAGCAGCTATTAAATAATTTCGGAACCATCTTACGGAGTTTAACCAGCTGTTCATTCCATCATGGAACCGTGTGACTTACGGGGAACTTTTTCTTTGCGATTGTAAATAAACTTACATGACTTAAGGTGGAGGCTCCTGATTTTTTCTTCACTAACCCAAATTCCCTAGATGAAGCCAAGGGTTAAGTGCTGTTGAGAAAACTTCTTACAAAAGGTATCCGAGCCTCCTTTTACATGATACAGATTTGTTTGAAGTACCATAATAGTACCAGCCATACTATTGATTATTTGGGTAAGCAGCTCTCTGCTCCTTGCTGTTTATCCGCTGACTGCTTAGCAGCTGACTGCTTCGCAGGATTAGGGGTGTTGTTGTCACGTTTCCTGTATAACATCTCGAGCAACCCTAGGCTTTAATCTCGATATGGGTGCCGTTGATTTGGCTTGTCTCCTTGGATAACCCTTTGTGTGATCACCTTATCGGCTTTTGTGGTCACCCCGCTCTGCGAAAAAGAGACAGCGATAACAGGATCCTCAACAGCGCTGCTGTTCTCAGCTACTCCCTTATTGTAGTTAGTATCTCCTTCTAAAGCTAGTAATGTACACCTTTTTGATGGAACTGACTCCAATGGTTAGGCTAGTGGAGGCGGAATCGCTCTATTCATGGAAACATTGCTTATAGCCATGACCAAATGGACGAGTGCGCTTGGTGTCATCCGTTGCAGTATCTTCTAGTAATTTCCGGCAAGACCATTGTTCGGCGCGGCTGTGGTAGCAAAAATTTTCTCACTAGACAAACTAAGGCTCTGCGGAAAAAAAACTATGTTTGGTCATCCTCTTCAAGAAAGTCATCCTCTTTAACCAAATTTATGCTTAGACCACATTTTGACCTTAGCTGGTTGAAATAGTTCCTCATCCATTCCGTTGTGGAATGATCAGAACATACGGAGAAAAACCATTGTGTTTTCCGGAAAGACCCAAGATTTGAGGCTTATATGGGTTGGACCTTGCATCTCAATAATAACGTCATTGACACACTCTTGTATCTTTGACATTTGCTACATACTGAGAGGGTTGCCATCAAAATCATCTGGTAAGATATCTAGCCTAATAATGCCTGCTACTTGGCTGAAAGAGGTATTAACTGTAGAAGGCCCACTTTTATTTTTGGCAGGTGGTTTAGTGAATTCCAAAGCAACTTCGAAAGACCTCTCGTGCTTACCACAAGACCAACTGTCTATGTAGTTGATCCAGGTTTTGAGGGTGCTTTGACAGGGAGTGTGGACTTAGCAGTGGCTAGAGCCTCACATCTTGTTTTGCCTTTCTTGATCCCCTTTTTAAAATGCTTTCTTTCGAGGAATTTGAGCCTCACCCATTCACTGGAATTAAGGAACATGTTTCTAATACCAAACCCAGAGGTTGAGGACCCCGATGTTTGAGAGATAACACTATTGTTGTCATCGCAAATGGTGCCCATTGTTAGAGTAGTGGACTATTCCTTTTTTTCTCTTGTCCGGGCATCAAGATAATCTATAAAAGTGGCACCAGAGGTATCTACCAGCATATCATATCCTGTGTGATCCAGCTGGCAAAGTTGATGCTTTTAAAGAGGTATTATACTCTATATTGAAGGTCACCAACAACAGAAATTGGTATACTGTGGGAAGGCAACATTCAACCGGAGGTCGCCTGATACCCGGAGTTCACATACTGACGACTAAGCTCGCTCTTAGCCACGCAGCTCTCAGCATATGTTGTCCCACCAAAGCTTGGGGCAATGTATTGTCCGCCATTGCATAGTAGTGAAGGTTACTTTGCTACATTATAGGATGTATTACTTTGATGTTGCTACGAGGAGGCGTAACTACACTAGAGGGTGGTCCTATGAGAATCGTGTATGCCTAGAAAGCTTTGACTCTTAAGATTAGACCCAAATCACCATGTACGTCCTGTAGTGCTGCACTAAACTAAAACCAATACCACCTTTAGAGTAAAAATATACCCTTTTTTGGTGAATGTCGGGAGCAGTGTACCGTAATGGCTGCTATGAAATGAAGTACGGGAAAATAAGAGTTAGAAACCATGTTCGTTTAATAAAAGAGACTCAGCATCTGAAATCGTCAACTTTTATACAATTCAATCACGTTAAAGTTCAAAATGTTTATACTTTTACAACCGAAGTTCCTCCCAAAAAGTGTTCTCACCTTAAAAACTATGTTATCATTTTGAAGTGTGAAGCCAAAAAACATATCAGCAAGTTGTCAAATGTATTTTAAATATTTAATAAACTCGTCAGAATCTTATATACCATTCAAATAACATACTCAAAATCCTTTGAAGGATACATTACGGAAATTATTATATGATTGTATTTCTATATAAACAAAATTAAAAATAATTTTTCCATTAAAAAAGGAAAATTGTGTTTATTTCTGTTTTGTTTTTCTTGTTCCATTACGGTTACATGCGCCTTTTTTCCGATGCGAGGACGTACGCAAATTTGAGAACAAAATTACGAAAGTTGCTCAAAGTAACCATAATGATAATAATAATAATCTGAAACCGTAAAATAATGTTTGACAATAAAATAAAATTCCATTTTCCCACAATTTTTTTTTTTGTTCTTTGGAAAAATCCACTTTTTTTATTGCTTAAACAGTAAAATTTTCATTTTGTTTTGATAATTTAAAATTATTTTTTAAAAGGTTTTTCGTTTTGGTTATTTTAATTCGAGTTTTTATTTTCGTACTACATACAACCATGGACGCCATTTAAAATTGTGGTGAAATTTTCCATGTTGAAAACGAAAGTGTACGCATCCCAGTGGGTCGGGGTGTTAAGTTAATTTCATTTCGATTTTGGTTTTTTACCATTAAATGGCATTTTTAAAATAAATGGTTTGTTATTGTTATTATTATTTGACGTCGTATGGAAAATTGGAAAATTTAAATTGGAAAATACACAATAATAAATAGATTAATTGACATTAAATAACCAATATTTATTTATTTCGATTAATAATTTTGGTTTTAACAATTTTTGTTAAGTTGTCCTTAATCCTGGAGAATATTTTTAAATTAAATGCATAACTTAATAATGATGTTAAACTCAAATGTTTCTTTGTATCCTTGTTGTAATTCCAGTCATTTGCTTTTTTGATGCATAAAGTTCCGCAGAAACAATGTCAAACTACGCAGGAGTTTAGGCAGTCAAACTGGCATTTGTTTTAATCCAGATACCACTTATTATCGAATGTGCAATAGGCGTCATCTTGCTACATGAGTATGACTATCCCCGTGAGAGCAACGTATCTCATAATCAACAAATCAGTTGAACTTAACAAATAAGATAGGGGTTTTCAATCATCCTCAAGCATCCACACAATCTCAGTCATTGACACAGGATCACACACCTACCCAAGCACGATCAGCAAACAAGATGCTCAACGTCCGAACATGGGCATTATAACGCTTATATCCTGCCATGATTACTGACTCTCCACCCATTTAACACAAGTAGTTCACCTCCAAAAGCACTACCATTACTGGAGCTGGCGGATCCCAATCAGGGCAACGTAAGGGAAGTAGACATTTTATTGGGTGTTGATATTTTATTTGACCTACTCAAACCAGATAAAATCGTTCCAACAGGACAAACATACAAACAAAGGTACCAACCAACGAAATTTCGGTAATTTTTTTTTCCACCAAGCCATTTTGAAGGGAAATAGCACCACTATCAAGCTGCTGTTCAATGGATCCTGAAAATCTTTCTCAGATCCGACATTTAATGATATTCTCCTCGCAGGACTTACATTGCAACCTATTGTTTTTTCGGCAAACGTTGAATAAATGCTTAGACAGGTGCTAGTGGCGTCGCCTGATTTAGATGTTCAACGGATAGTCTGGAGAAATAACATCAGCGAAAAAATGAAGACATATCGGCTCAAAACCGTGACACATGGAACACCATGCGCTCCATTTTTGGCAGTTAGAACTCTTCAAAAAATAGCCGAAGATAATAAAAAATTGAATCCAACCATCGCAAAAATCATTAAAAGAGATTTTTACGTTGATGAATTGCTATCTGTGTGCGAAAATTTGAGTACTGTAATCGCACACTTGGAAGATCTATGTCGAGTTCTGGAAGTAGCACGATTTCATTTGAGAAAATGGAAATCCAACTCATCAGAGCTATTGTCAAAAATCATCAACGATATGAGGGCTCCTTCCATGTTTACGTTTGAGGATGATTGATACCACAACAATCAAAACTCTCGGGATACTATGGAATCCAGTTCGAGACGTGTTTTCATTTGTAATCAACATGCCTGCACGTATCTGATATTCTAAACGAAATTTGCTGTCAGAAATTTCTAGATTCTTTTGGGGTGGGTATTTCCATCAACAATTTCCATGAAAATTCTATTCCAAAAACTGTGGTTACGAAAGATTGCTTAGGATTACAAAATGCCAATAGATATCAGTCAAACCTGGGATCTCATAAAAAAAATTTGCAACTGCTTGAAGGTATTCAAATTTCCCAGCATATTTCTATGTCATCTATAGCAAAAAATCTGCTCAGATTATCCAAGACGATGGACAACATTTGTGGGGAACCGCATGTCGCAAATATTAGACAGTAGCGTGATGTCCCGTCGTCAGAAAATCCTGCAAACATCGCATCAAAAGGTATTAACCCACAAGTTCTTCTTAATTATAAGTTATGTTGGGTGGGGCTAAGTTAGTTAATAGGTTCAGCAAACACTTGGCCTTCATGCAATGATCCAGATTTTTAAACCATGTTAGTTAAATGTCAAACCGCCACATATTCAGGATCAATCCAATAAACTCGTGTCGTATTACTTAAACCGATGTTCGTCATTTGACCCTGGTCCATCCTTATTTTCTACCTTGCTGCTACAAAAATATTGGATTGTGAATGGTGGGAATGTCGTTCGCTACTTCACTCAAAGATGTATCAAATGTTTTCGACACAAGCAAAAAATCACTACACAACTCATGGGAGATTTGAGACGACGAGTAGCTACCATTAACTACTATAGGATTAAACTACGCTTGGAAGAGGGCGAATTTATATGCTTTGCCACCAAGGCAGTTCTAAATGAGACGAAATGACAACCGTCGCCTTTGTTGCAGCGCTGAAACGTTTTGTGAGTCAAAGAGGAACACCAACAGAAATTGTTAGCGATAATGGCACTAATTTGATAAGCGCCAAACGAGAACTACAGGATTTATTCAACGCAGCACAAAATTGCGAAAAGAAAAAATTAATTTGAGATTTCTTTCCTCAGAATACTTTGGTCGGCTGTGGAAATCGAACATCAAGTCCGTCAAACAACATTTGAACAGGGTTACAACTGATACAACACTTACGTTTGAGGAATGCGCCACGTTACTCTGTAAAAGCGCTACTTAATTCACGAACACTGTGTCCAATTATCTCTCATCCAGATGACCTAATGGTACTGACGACAAGACACTTTTTGATCAGCGAGCCACTAACCTGCATTCCAGAGCCTAATCTACATGAAATTCCGAATTCACGTTTGTGCAGATAGTAGAATATTCAACAATGGTTTAAAGGTATTTGTGCGACGTTGGTCCCTAGAATATCCCCATACCTTGCAACAACGGCATTGGAGACACAAATCAAGGAATCTGGAAATCGGAGGTGTTGATCAAGTATGACAATTTGCTACCGGTCCGGTGGGGTCTAATTCACTATGCAGCATTCGATGATTTCGTTGTGTGTTCCTCTTAAGACTTCTGGCCAAAATTACCGCTAAAAACGCTTGAAGCTTCGAAACTGAACCTTCTATCAAAAGAGAATTTTGACAATATCTATTGGAGTCGCACTATCAGCTGGATTGATTTCAGAGCCCATAAGTATCTGCGGGATTACCTCTTTTTCGCATAGAGTCTCCCTGTAGTGATGGAGTTTGATCGATTTCCCAAAATTTTCGAATAGCAGAATCAATTTGCACCTTGCTAATTAAGGCCCTAAATTTCATCTTTCTCGTTACTTCTGAAGGGTTGTCGATGACCCCAATGAGAATCCAGCAAAATTGTGTATTCTGAGCTGTTGGTACTCCATCAAATTTTAGCAGTTCATCAAGGATTATGTCAGCATAAATTTCACTTCCTAAAATTAGGTCTATTTTAGCCGGGTGGTAGAATTCGATATCTGTTAATAGAATAAATGGCTTTACTGGACAAAATGATTGTAAGTTGCAAACAAATGCGAAGACGATTTGGTAGTTATGCATTCTTGAACAAACCTTTGAGTGCATAATTTGAGTGCCTTACGTTCACCACATTTACTGATCGTTTGCTAAACAATTCGTGCAAATTTTACGTCCTTCAATTACAGTTCGTCGTGATGTGGTAGAGATCGAGAGAAATTGTGGACATTTGCGGATTATATAATTATCATTACAAACCATGCAAACGGTAATGATGTTGCTTCCATAATATCACCTTATTTTATATTTTGAATATAGAATAATTTTTTTTCGTGATGACATGACAGATTCACTGTTAGATCTTGTGACATTTTTCGTTTTTTAGAGGGAAATGATGCCGACTTGATTTCAGCAATCGGTTCTAAAGTTTTAATGTGGGTATTCAAAAACCTCTTCAGCCCTTCGAACTGTGAGAGTTTGTTACTGGTGCACCACGTTTAAAACCTAAACAATCACTTTTTAGGAACAGGTAGTCGGATAAGTTTGCGGTAGGAGCAAATATTTGCATGTCATCTGCAAAAAGAAGACATTTCGCGAACTTGCATCATTCAACAACATCGTTAATAAATATTATGAATAGAAGATGACAAATATGACTACCTGAGGAAATCTAGACGTAGCTTGAAAATACCGGGAAAACGACTGAAAATCTTCACGAATGGCCAACGATCTGGAATATAATATTTTAACCATCTATCGAAGAAATACTAACAATGCAAGTTCTTGGCGATGAGGATGACGTGACCGATGTTATTCAATGCTTTGGCAAAAGCAGTATAGACTACGTCGAGCTGGATCACAGCATAAAGTAACCAAATTAGTGACCGTCGATCTGCCAAGAAAAAACCCATGCTGAACTAGAAAAACGATAGGTCTAATATGAAAATACAAGAAAGGACAAATAACTGAAATCTTCCAGGGTTCCTAAAAAACACCACTCTGCAGGATTCTATTAAATAGTAAGGTTATATAAGAGCCCAAACTCTTTGCAGAGCTCTTGAAAAAAATAGGCGAAATCCCATCGTTCCCTGGACTACTATTAATATCAAGATTGCGTAAAAGATAGCAAACTTCGTCTAATGTAAACATGATAACAGTTACGTAAAGTGACAAATGGTGGTGATGCTTTTTGCGATGGAATTCTGATAATTCATCTGATAATTCACCCAGATGTTTTATTTTATTGTTAACAAATTTCTAAAACACCTTTGGATTTGTTAACAAATCTTCTATCCGCAAAATGTAATTTTGGTACTTAAATCAATTCAAGGTTTTGAACTTCTTGTGGCCGTTTGCAGAGTCGGTATAAAACTCTGATCCAAGAAGCCTATTTATCGATGTCAACAAGCTTTCGGTTGTAACAAGGTTTACGGAAGCGCAACCTGGGTTCTAACCAACGGAACATATCTTTAGCTATATAGCTTTGAGTAACGCGTTGAATTTTGTTTCAGTATCATCTGAATTTCCTATGTGCTGAAAAAATCCCAATCAATGCTATCCAGAAATGTACAAATAACAATTGGTGAATGACAGATGATCGGCAACCGGTAAAGTCCTCGCAAGGTAAGACTTTGGAAAATATAACATCATCCGTAAATAAAAAATCCAGAAGTTTACCGCCACTGTTGAATATTCGATTGGCCTGTACACCTGAATGAGTTATACAGCAATCCAGCAACGTGATTACTCTATCATCAGTCGTAGAAGCCAAAAAGCACAATCGACTTCGAAATTAGACCGGGAAGATTAAAACCACCGATGATCATTAAATGGTTACTATCATGCACCAATGGCATTATATGGGACTGTACTTTGTTTTTCTTGCAAATTAAGTAGCTGAAAGAGTCTTCACGGATAAATATTTAAAACTTTGGAGAATTATTATATTCCTTAGTTATCTTCAATACCCGAATTAAAACCACACTTTGACATTTAATGATAGAAGACCGTTGGCTACCAGGAATTAATGATTTTTTAGTTTTAAAAACCGTTGTGCGGTGGTGATTTTTAAGGAAAGTTTAGGGTGTTTTGAGCAACAAAAGAGGTTTACTACTCAAAATATATTACCAGTTTAAATCTTCTGTTATTCTACACAAATCACTGTAATCGCCTTCGGACATTTTATTTTATGATATATAATATTATTGCATGTCAAATAAATCAACCGACTAATCCGTATATCCCATTTCTACAATAACCCCGTTTCCTTTTTAATAATAAAGCAATTATTTTTAATTTTTTTGAAGATGATAAAATTATAATCTTATCTATGGTGTTAAATTAAGAAAATTAAATTAATTTCTTTCATTTTTTTTCTTCTTTGGCTCGTTTATTTGCTCGTTTAACTGGTGGCACGAGTACCATACAACTCTATATATATACAGAAAGAGATAAAATATTTTCGTAATATTTTATAAATTGCAACAGCACAAAATCTGTCTTAAATCAAATAAATATTGTGTTATAAAAAATGAGTTTTAATATTGTTGCTATCGTTTAAGAGTATAAGAAAATTGTAGCAATTTTGTTGATTTATATGAAAAGATGTTATTCCTCTCATCTCATCATGGTATAATCATAATATTATGCTTGTAGTGGCTGTTGAAGATGTTAAATGATTGTTGTGCTTTTGTGTCGAGGATTATGATAAAGAAAAGATTTAATCCAACATAATTGCGCATGTATGTGGCTTGTTATTTTGTCTCTTTAATTATTAGATTTCAGTTTTAAGCGTCTGAAAAATATTAATTCGCTCGAAAGTGCAAAATATCTATTTAGGTCATTTTTGGTGTAAAAGGTATCCCAACTTTGGTTTTAAGGGCCAAATACACGAAAAATGAAAAAGGAAGTTAGTGTAGCTTTCTGAACAAATTAGTAATTGTTTCAGCCCTTACTAAATTTTAAAATATTCTTTAGGATTTAACTTAAATAATCACGGTTGATTTCTTCCATTTTTCGCTTAGAATTCGAAGCTATTTGATTGTAATTATGATAAATTTTCACTAAATTATGAAAAAAAATTTTGCTTTTCTCAATTATTAGCCGAAGAAACTATGACTATAATCATAAACTAACTAAATAATAAGACTGCACCTTTCGAACAAAAAAAAATCGATGTTATTGGGTAATTATACATACAAAAAGTTAAATTTTACTATGTACATAATTACGCTTGCATGTTGTATTTTTTTGTGCTACATGACGAGTCTTATGCTGTATGCCTCAGAAGACTTTTCAAACTAAACTTTTTGATATATTAATAATTCAAGTAATATGCCAACAGATGTCACTAGTACAAAAGCCTTAGCATTAAAATTAATTGCGTCTAAGCTTCTAAAACTAGTGTTCATTTTTTGTTTGGTTTTGGACTCATTGATTTTGATATAAAAGCTAAGAATCGGACAAGTGGATCCAGTAGTTATTTGACAACTCTACCATTCAGTTAAATTACGCAGGTAAATACTTAAAAGTTATATATTTTAAAATTATGTTTGGCATAACAACACAGATGCTTTGAGGTGTTCACCTTTGTTGATGATCTGTACCGAGTTTTCATGAAAACAATTTTGCTATGTACAAAATAATACAAAATAAAGAAATGTATGTAAATACCTAACAGATTAACTTTTCAACTTTCGCCTATGAGACAGTAGCGAAAGCTTCGAATTTTTAAAAGTTTAGTTCGAAAGTCTTTAGAAGCACACAGCATTAGTATTTAGTTTGTTTATGCGTTTTTTTCTCGGCGGATTTTATTCTAGGGTTGACAGTGTTTTTCTTTCATACTTATCCGTCATGGTTCAACTCTCACACCCATAATGAAAACGGGTTCGATCAGCACCTTGAACAACTTCCGCTGGTCGGTATTTGCAAGGTATTTTGACTTTAGCAGCGGTCATAAGGCATCCAAAACACGGTTGCCAGTGACAAGACGCACTTCAATATCCCCTTCCACACAATTATCACGAGTGACAAGTGACTCGAGTTATTGGAAACTTGTCACTCCTTTATAGTGTGAACACCACTATTTAAATCCATTGCGTTTTGTATTCTAAAACAGTGATCTTATATATTGTTTTGGATTCATTAATTTTGAGACAAATGGAAGCTGAGAATTATGCTTGTGGGTCCAGTAGTTCTCTGATACCGTTGTGGTTTAATCCAATTACACAGATATCATCTGCACAATATTGCAAAAATTCCTGATAGCTTGTTCAGACACAACATTGTGACTACATTACGCTGTCATTTTACACTAGCGCAAATATTTGTCAAATATTCGGTATGGCATCTGTAAATTATTTAGCTACAGTGGACTTAAATTTCGTTCAAAATGATTTCTCTGTGCATAACTTTTCATGTTGAGCAAACACAATAACAAAGGTGATAATAGCGCAACACTAATTGTTAAAATTCTTTCCAGTAGAGGATTTAATTTTTGAAAATTTCTGGGTTAAAACACATTGCAAGATTAAGTTTCTTTATCAGATACAGACACAACAATATCCAACTGAACAATTTTAACAAAAGTATTTAGGCATTATGATCGGCAGTACGGTCTTTACGTGTAATTTGGATGACAAATTTTGATAACAGATGGTTTAACAACAAACAAGGACTGCTTCAGTTAAAAAAGATTAAAACTCATAGTAAGATGAACTATTTTAATCAAGCATAAGCTTTAACAAAACATCCTTCAGTTTTGGGAGATTCGCTACAAATGGCAAAACGCTGGTTTCATGGAATTGAAATAAATTGAAATAAAAATCTGCAACGAAAGCTAGAATACACAATGTTCATGGAAGAATATCTTAAGTTGGGACATATGGAGCTTTTTTCACCTGATATGCTCCCGCAAAATTATTATTTTCTTTCGCATCACTGCGTCATCAAGGACCACAGTTCAACAACTAAACTCCGCGTCGTCTTTGACGCTTTCGCGAAGACATCATCCGGAATATCATCGAATGAAATTTTGATGGTAGGATCAGTTGTACAACATGATCTAATTCCCATGTTACTTGCTTTCGCACACACCAGTTTGTTTTGAGTGCCGATATTAAGCAAATGTATCGTCAAATCTTAGTGCATCCCTCTGATACTAATTTACCGTGCATTTTATGGTAAACTGATCTTGATAAAAACATCAAGATATATCGACTGCATACTGTCACATATGGTACGGCCAAGTGCTCCTTATTTGGCAACCAAATTCCTCCAAAAGTTGGCGCAGGCCGAAGAAATCAACAACAATCGAGGCAGCAGTCGTAGCAATGCTAAGCACAGCCGGGACATAACTTCGTAAATTCTGTACACAGAAGTGATGACTGATATACTGAAGGAGCATAAGGAGAAATTTCTACATAACAAAGACAAAGATTACATTAAGACACTATAGGCATGTTTTAGAATCCTGCTCAAGATATTTTTAGCTTTAATGTACTCGAAACAAATAACCATCGTCAGACAACACGCCGTACTGTACTTTCAGATATTTCTCGCATTTTGTTCCGCTGGGGTTAGCTTCACCTGTTATCACTACGGCAAAATTATTCTTGCAAGAGATATGGAGTTTGAAGCAACACTGGAATGCAGTATTGCCACAGGAGCTTTTTACACGGCGGCAAAATACCCAAGAGAGATTCATTTACTTAACACATTGCAACTGAAACGTTATGTGCTGCAGCCAAATACTTCCATTGTTCAACTCCATTGCTTTGGCGATGCTAGTCAATGGGCACTCGGTGCCGCCATTTATCTGAAAAGTCTGTCACCGGATGGTTCTGTGTTTTCATCGCTTCTTTGTTCTAAGTCAAAAGTAGCACCAAAATCTAGAACCAAATTAACTATTCCAAAGTTGGAAATGTGTGCTGCACTTCTAGAGCTGCCCAATTAGTTGAAAGAGTTACTTGAACTTTGAACATCAACATTGATAAAACTATGTATTAAAATGACTCATCAATAGTACTGGCTTAGTTGAAAATGTCGCCTAATAATCTTACCACATTTCCCTCAAACCGCGTGTGCTGAAGGTTCAAAAACTCACAGATGTAGAGCACTGGATTCACATATCTAGAGGCGCTCTACCTTCAGCCCTCGTTAAGTTCTTATTATGGTTCACAGGACCATTCTTTCTTTCACGGGTTGAACTGTCATGGGCAACTACGACACCACCAAAACCAGCCGTCCATCCCAATATTAAAACGATGGCGTATACAACAACATTTGCATCAACATTTTTGGAGTCGCTGGTCCAATGAGTATCTAACTCAATTGCAATATCGTCGTAAGTGGACTAAGGCTTCAGTTACGCCGCAATCAATGATTTGGTATTTGTCAAGGATGAAAATTTGCCACAGCTTAAATGGAAACTGGACCATATCATCGAAATTCATCCGGGAGTCGATAAGGGTAACCACCTTGAGGACTGCTCAGGGTATATTTAAACGTCTAATAACCAAATTGTGTCTTCTGTTAATGGATGGCTTGGAGCAGAAGTAGAAAAATAAATTCTTTATAGACTGTATTTTGTGCGACTGTAAGTATAAATGGTTGTATTACTGTTTTAAATTAGCCAGTTTTGTGTAATAGTAATTGATTGTGAAAATCTATCTTAACTTTAATTTAAATTTTAATTAAAAATGAAATGGAGGAAAATAAAAGAAACCGATCTCGAAAGGTCATGACACCAATAAGCGAGAAAACTATACCATCGCGACTTTTTTATTATTTTTGTTTTATACACTATGGAACTATGTCTTTCGAACGTGAAAACTCTTCGATTATTAGTTTTTTTGTCCATAAAAATTAAAACAAAGTTTTGCAACATCAACCACGATGGTGAATCGTCGAGGGGTATTAGCACAACACAACAAATAAAATTACACCATAGTAACTTAGATAAAAGTGGAGATATACCAAAAACTTCGATCTTTGTCGTTTACGAAGTAATAGGACATTTAAGGACACTGTAGTTCTATAGTTCTTTATAACAATACAAAAGGTGCGATTTAGGAAAAAATCGATGGCGCTTGATTTTTGATAAGAGAAATTATTCGGACCAACATTGGCCTGTACAAGTCGTTTATTGCTATAAACGAGTAAATAGTAACATATACACAAAAGAAGAAGAAGATATGGATAAGATACACAAATGAATTCATAACCATGAGAAATATGAAAAGAAACAAAAATAAATTAATTTCGTATAATTCCCAAAGCCAATTTCACCTGTTATGTTATAAAAACCAAAAAAAAAAAAAAAAAACGAGAGAGATTCCAAATGTTATGAGTGCACGTATATATACCTATACATATTACATAATTCCCACATATCTGTCATTTTTAGGTAAAATCACCATTACACTCGACTGCAAAGAAAATTAAACCATAGATGAAGAAAATGATTTTTCATTTTTATAATTCTGTATGAATTTTCCATATACACTCATACAGGTACAAATAATTTTTCAATTTATAACATATCACGTTAATGTGACATTAAATTTCAGTATACCTTTTACACACATACACACACTCTTTATATGGCTTGCAAACATGTATGAATTGGCGATAAGAATATTTTAAGTGTGAATATTTACAGTGCTTATATGTGTTTGTATATTGTAATATATGTATATGTTTACATACAACATGAATAAAAAATAGAAAACTATTTTGCCACCTCTGTGCATAATGTACCTGTGTACTACTTACCTTTGTACAATACGAACATAATTTTCTACATACATCTTTGTGACATTATATAATTTCCCATGTGGGTTATGGTGCAGAGATATTTCCTGTTATGTTTGTGCTTCTTTTGATACTAGGTAAGTAGATGAATATGGAAAATTATTAAAAATGTGTATTGGTAAAAACGATGAGTTGCTGAGTAAAATAATTTTTAACGTAACATTACAGCGCTCGTACCTTATCAATTACTTGACTAAATCCGTGTTGGATGATTGTAAGGACTTCATATAGTAGAACAACTTTAGGTACGCCAAATTAAAATGACCACACTTACTGCTTTTCTAATTTAGAAGTATTAATTATAGCATATTTTAATTGAACCCCTGAATTTTAATCCCTGGGGTTGGGGAGCACTCCCACACTTTGTAAAAGACTTATAAGCGAGCATGTTATTCTTAAAATATCATCACAGCCTCTTTGTAGTAGGAGGCGACAAAACAAAGGTTGGATCAAAAAAAGATCAACAAAAGAAAATATGGATACCACCAAAATTTAACCCGACCGCCGCTTATGTTAACTGCCACGCAGTTTAGGATCGGTACGTGGAATGTGCAGTCGCTAAGAAAACCAGGCGCATTTGATGGCACTAGTAGGTACCATATGACCCAACGCTATGCTTTGCTTCACAGTGGAGATAACGTTGGTAATCGTGGTGTAGGTTTTCTTCATGGGCCCTAGGTGGAAAAGGCAGTTTTGGAATTCCAAGCTGTTGATATAATGGAGTGTAAACTAAATTTACGCATGAGAGTAGTCAACTTTTCAATCATTTGTGATCATGCATCCACAGATGTAAGCCAACCGAAAGATAAAGACTCATTTTACAACAAATTGGATGGTCTGATGGTATCCATACCGGCGCACGACGTCAGAATAAGGGTGGGTGACTTTAATGCTAGAGATTGATATTCTTTGCTATCGCACATGACCTAACTGTAGCTAGCACAGAAATATGGACACAGTGACTATCGTAAGACATCCTGAAATCAAATTAACCATGTGTTAATTTCTAAGGGAAGGTATCGGGTCATTCAAGATATGAGATCTATTTGCTACCAAATATGTAGGCAATAATCATCAATTCGTTTCAGCATAGCTTAGATGGCAGTTTTCTTACAAATATGCAGATAATCCTGGCTCCAAATTATTCAAAAATCATTATCATCCTATCGACTAGTTGCCACCTAGATAATAGTTGTGGTTTTTATTGAAGGTCATTAGGCTGGTCATTAGGTGGGACAAGCATATTATAGGTGCTTATTATAAAATGTCCTAGTGTTAACGGGCACAGAGTTCTAGAATTTAAAGATGCTTTGATTTGGCATAGTCAAGTGGTCAAATCTTCGAATGTTAGTAGTGCCGATGTGATGATTTACTTCATATGTTGTTTTACTAGTTTTACACCCGCTTCCCACAGACCGCCAAGATGTGGAGATCCTGGTGAAATGAAATGCCACTGTATCTCTTGAACCGACAACTTCGTGCTATGATGCGTTTGAGAGTAGAGAAAAATCTTTCTGATGGCAAATCACTAACCAGTTCTATAGGCATCGCCTTCATTGTTAAACAGATCAAATAGCGATTTATCCTTTCTGGCCTTTCGATACTCTGCCTTTAGGCATTCGAAAATGTTTGGGGTCGGAATAATCGATCCCCGTGTAGGGAATAATCGATCCCCGTAATGTTATTGAAGATGTAACTCTTGGTGATGGTAGGCTTCTCATTAGTTGGGTCACTCGTCCAGCATTAAATCTGTAGCACTTGAGACAGTGGCAATTATGTTGTTTTGTAATAATTTTGCCTAGAAGAATCCAAAGCTGCTTTCTTATAAAAGCGAAGAGTTAAATTCACACCACCATGAAGAGTGCTTTTATGCGCTGAATAGAAGATCAAGCGCGTGATTTGGCATTTAGATGGTCTTTTTGGGGATTATTTTTGGTGTGTATTATGTATGCTACAAGTGAAGCAGTATCCAGCAGATTGTAAAACAAAGCTAATGGCCAACGATTTATTTTTCTTTTTGTTGTGTACTGGCTTAACATTTTGTCCATTGAGCCAACTCCTTCTTTTGTTTGATTATAATATATAATTATTTCTAGCTTCTTTTTTGTGCCGAATACCATATTGTCTCGATGTAGTGTATAGATAGCAGAACTAAAGTTTTATCCTTTTCAGGTACGTAGGAGCACAGTACCATTTTGGATCCAAATCCAAAGTCAGTCGATAAAACTTCTCTAGTTTTTGAAGCCTTGAACTCATTTGGTATGTAGCGGTTGTTTGTTTTCTTTAGTGTACCACAACAATTGACATTTTCCAATTAACTAATTGTTGGGCTAACGGTAGAGTGGTGAAGAAATAGGCGACAGTCACATTTCGACTACTATTTTTATAAGGATCGTCGCTCGGCTTGATTAACATCTCTTTCGTTGCCGACTTTTCCCGTGTTAATTTGTCCATTTAGTGGATTTGAAGTTCTTGAATCACATACCCACAAAAACATTATACTATATTTGGCTGGGTTTGAAGGCATATATTGCCAAAATTTCGTGTGTTCTCTATAACGCAACAATTGTTCATCTATAGTGTTCGACTCTGATGGTCGAAAATAATATTTTAGGTTTGCGTTTATGATGTCGAAAATATCTCTTATAGCTGCTGCTTTGTCATTGCTCAGTCGAATTTTACGGATAACATATGAGTTAAATCGAATAATCTGGCAAATCGATAATGCGGAAATGCATTACTTTTCCAAAGCTCTTTAACTTGTTCATAGTTTGACCTGTGGTATCCCATTATTAACAAAATTCTGAAATATGCCGAACATTCTTCCACTTTCAGTGAATTCCATACTAGTTTATTTCTATTGGGAAATAAAAATTGCAGTCCTGATGCATTCTTATACCACACGGTACCATTCTTACAAGTAAAAAATTCACTCGCTTCTGGAGACTGTGCACCTTCGTCATTACCGACGTTCTCGCCTTGAAAACATTCCTCGTCATCAGATTCAGATCTTGAATTTCCATCATTTCTACCCTATTATCCAGTTCAGCATCAGAATCAGCCGTTGCCACTTCAGGCAAATAATCTTCATCAGAGTCGCAATCTGCATCAATTTCATCTAGCTTTCCGTCGTCACCAGAGTCAACTTTTTTAAGTAATTTCGCAAAATAAATCTCTACTTGCTTTATTAAAATTCAACCCTTTAAGGCAAATGTTTTGTTTTACTGAACCTCTTTCCTTTAGTTTTCTAATATCATCTGCAAAGGCTGTAGATTGCGCAACTTTTGCAATGTTGATATTTGCCTCTTATAATTATTAAACTGTTCTTGATGCACCCTTTCTTTGATTAGCCATATGACGACTATTCCAATAGAAACGCCGTCAATATGCAACTACTCTTCTTATTTTTGTGAAAGTGGAGATTTTTTCAAATATAATTGGATCTGTTGAATCTATCCAGGCCTGCATCTTACAATTCGAGTTATCATAGCTTTGGAAATTTGCCTAAGTAGCTTTGCCAATAATGAAGCTCCGCACAATTCAAGCCTTGGAAGGGTTAACTTTTGACTGATTGGTACCACCTTTGTTTTTCCCACTGTTAAGGTCTCAGTAGTTGATCCTGCCTTTATAACCTTGCAATAAATAGCTGCTGCGTACGCTCACTCGGATGCAAATCTATGAAGCTCCAAATCCTAGGCCGCATCTTCTATTACCCAGCGTGGAATTTTAATTTTTTGCAGCTCGTGTAATGATTTGTCTTTGGTCCATCTTCTTTTTATTTCTTCGGGTAGTTCCTTATCCCACAATAGTCCTTTAATCCATATTTCTTGAAACAAAGGCTTACCAAAAACTATAGTTGGGGAAAATCAACCTAATGGATCAACAATTTTCGAATTCGTCATTTTGCGGATTCCTCATAAGACCTAACGTTTTTATCGATTCATGTTTCTTACTTATAATGGTTGGTTTGGTTTCCTTTAGTTGGTCCGGTATACCTTTCATAACCTCATTGTTATTTGATAGCCATTTTCGCAGTTTAAAACTTCCAGAATCTAGCATACTTTAAATTGTTGCTGATATTTATTGCATCTTCTATAAGTTCTATGGTTTCTGCATCAGACAGAAAATCATCAATATAAAAGTCCTTCAGCAGAATTTCTGAAGGTTTTGGGTATGTTTGTTTTTTATCTACAGCAAGCTGTCTAAAAGTCCTTACGCCCTGGTATGACGCAGAAGGTTGATTTACGATTGTGGATCAGTTTTCCAAACTATTCTTTGTAGGTTTTCTTGTCTTTTGATCACAAGGATCTGTCTGAACATATTTTAGTTGTTGTACTGGATTGCTTAACTACTGCATGGTGCGGGATATGTGGTTCTTGCATGCAATATTGTCTGGATTTATGAGACTTTTGCAATCTTCGTTCCACTTGTGGCAATCTTGCTAAGAACTACTTCCTGCTATACCCTTGCCTGAAATCATCCTTTATTGGTATGATGACTCCATACCTTCCATCTGTTAATCGACTACAGGTCTCTTTAAACGATCTTTCACACTATACTTCGCCTTCTGAGTATTGTCTATTTATGCTCATTTCTTCAATTTCCCAGAATTTTCGAAGTTCTAAATCAAGATCATTTCGAGATACTATAGTCCTTAACACCCAATTGGACATTAGTTGTGCCTGCATCATCCTCAAAAGGATCCATCCTAGCTCCATTTTTTTAAACAACTGGGTGGACTGGCGAGGCCTTAACTACTCCTCCCTTTAAAATATTTGCATAAATATCTGCACCTAGAATCATGTCCATAAGCGCAGGTGTCTTGAAGTTTTGATCTGTCAATATTAGTTCCTTCCACGTATTGTTGTTGACACCTTTTATTGGTTCAGCTTCTACCACCTGCTTGAAACTTGATGCGAAATGTGGTAATATTGTAATGAACACATAATATTTTATATTGCTGGTTGTCATTCCTCGAATTCCACTAACTTCCAGATTTACCCGAAATTATAATAAATTTAGTAACTGGGTTGCTGCTTGGGTAATGGACGATGACTGTGACACTGGATCTATTAAAGAACGTAGTTACATTTCATATTTAGCTGCCTTTATTAGGGCTGTAGCTAATAAAGGTACTCCATTATTTATTATAGGAGCATTCTTGACAGTTGTAACTTGCCTCATATCTAGTAACGTATTATGATTACCCATACATAACCGCACGCAGTTTTCTTTGCAGGTAAATTTGCTGCAGTAATTGGGCGACTTCTCAGCATGCGTACTGGAAAGGGAGATCTGTGTAGCCGGCTCTGCATTCCCTGGTGCGAACAATTGAGATATCAATCCACTCAAAAAAGTGCTTTATGGTAGCCTTCCTCGATAAAGAGGACGCCTTTAACAAAGTCAGTGAGGACGGAGGCAGATCAGAAAGGACTGTCTTTCTTAGATATGGACTACCCCTTAAGGAGGTTGATAAATTAGATGCTAGAATGCAGAATTGTTAACAACAAGATAGGAAAATCCACCATTATTAAGCGAGTAGTTAGAGGAACTCCGCAAGGTGGAGTCCTATCACTTCTTCTCT